>JAEMBT020000001.1:5216219-5256219 GCA_018873245.2 Archegozetes longisetosus
TACAATATTTGTTGGATTTAAACTTTCAAAGTAAAATAATCTAGAAGGATTAAAAATTCTTATTGTTTGTCTCTAATATCTATTTGTATATTTCAAAATATTTGACATTCAATAAAATAAAAGGATTTTCATCTCTAAGTAATTGATTCAGAATTTTTTTATTCAAATAAATTTATTTTGATAATATTTACATATAATTGACAAACTTTATTTCTGGACTAATAAATTATTTACTCAAAATCACAATCGTTATAACAAAGATTTTAGACTTAGTTAATAAGTGATAAAATTGAGTTGATTTCAAAAATTACAACCGTTAGAATTATTCAATTATTGCACTAAATAATTTATTATTATTCTAAACTATAATTCAAGCAAGTGATCAATAAATACAAGTATTCTGTTTAGCATTAAATTAAAAGATTGTTTACATCAGAATTCATTATCATGCTCACTATAACAGATACCACCTGATTATCATTGAATGTCAATAATTTCTTAGAATATTCTAAAATAAGTGAGACGTTTCCATTCAACAAAATGTTTTTGTGATCTCCATACCAACTTTCTCTTGTGATATTTTCTAAAATGTTTTGTTCATTAGAGATTAATATAACGGTTTCATCAATTTTTACATTTAAAGAAACAAGTAGACAGTAGTTTTAATTATGAATGATAAAAAATTTCTCATAAATGATCTTAAAATATGGATAGTTTCAGCACAATTATTTAACAGAAATCGGTAATAAATCATTAATGATGAAAAAGTTAAGAGATTTTTCAAAATAATTTCGTATAATTGATTAGCACTGACTCCAAACCATATCCCTAACAAACCTCCGATGTAACAAAAATAATCATTGAATGTCATAACAGGTGTCTCTTTATATATTATGAATGGCTTACTTTCATCCCAACTTAATGCTAGTTCCGAGAATTTATGACTTGAACTATACATCGTTACTCTAATAGTTGTATATTCATCATTAATACAATCAATTGGACACAATTTAGTGCAAAATTTTCTATAGCGTTCATCAAATAATTTAATTCGTGAATCATTTAGACAAATATCAAGATCTTGAAATTCATAATCCAATTGATTGATAGTATTCCTTATTAAAAAACAAGAACAGTTCATTCTTAATTCACAATAATATTTGATACACTGCCGAATACACTGTTGATTTGATAGTGAATTGAATGGCGTTCTATCGCTATTATAATAACTACATCTCGATTTATAAGGATATTCTAAGAAATTGAACGATATTTTCGCAACAGAATATTCACCGTTTGGTATAAATAAAAACTTTTCATCGTCTTCTAAATCACTTTTCAATAGTGCTAATACGCCACTAGTGTGGTTTAAAGAAACGCGTAAAAAATATTTTTCCTTTAAATCAATGAATTTCAGCTTTTTATTTTCTGATTCAATATTCAAATGATTGAATGCAAAATAATTTAATGCCACATATGTATCTGAAAAATTTCTAAGTTTTTCAATAATACTTCCATTGGTGCTTTTATGTTTCAGTCGAATTAAATCAAATAATTTTTCTGAATAATATTCCGAACGTATCGTTACAATTGGTTTTGAAATATTATGACAATCTTCATAATCTACTTCATATTTATATTCACATTTGAAAATGTTCATATACTTCAATTCATAATAAAGTCTTTGGAAAATACTCTCATCGAAATTATCAAATCTCATTTCATAGTCGTTTAATTTTGGAAGTTCCTCAATTCTAAACGTCAAAAAAATAGAAGGTATTTGTATTTGATCAGAATGTGGATCCAATATTTCCATTTTAAAAACTGATTCGAAACTCAGAAAATTGAAAGTCACACTCATTAATTGAGTTAAAAGCAATATGATAGAAATTATGTAAAAGATGCCCTAAATTGTAAAGTAAATCGATTTTATTATTGATTAACATGAGAAAAATCAATCAAAAATTACCTTCATTTTCAAATTCGTTATCTTTTTCACAGTCCATTTTAAAAATCTGAAATGTTTGTCAAGTACTCTCATAGTTATTTGTCGAATATTGATTCTATTGATTGACCTGATTATCATATTTTTCAAATCACTTAATGAAGCTCCTTGCCATAGACCTAGTAATCCACCAAAATCGACTAAATATTGTCTGAAATTTAGTTGAGTATCGTAGACAAATTCAATATATCGAGAACTAATTGTTTGCAACCAAGGTGAATTACCTATTGATTTCAAATTCTCATAAATATCTTCATTACAAGATACTCTACACTTTCGATACAACTTTTCGATATTAATTTCGAGGGTCAGATTCTCACAGAATCCATATTTAAATTCATCATAATTAAAATTATTAATTACATATGTTAAAAACTCATGATTTTTTGGTAAGCAATTATATTTTAGAAATATTTCCAATATTAGTTCATTAATACATTGCTCTTGAGATCTAATAATTCCATCATAATATTGACAATTAGTTTCATAAGGAGGAGGTAATCGTTTGAATGAAATTCTACCATATAAGAGACCAAATACATTGCCTGATAACTGAGAAAATTTGCTCATAGAAAAGGAAGGCAATTTATTGCGATCATGCATGAATAAAGATCCTTTTTCCGTACGTAAAACTAATTGTATTCCAAATATTTTTACAGAATCATTAAATTTCTGGCTCAATCGACTGAAAAATGTAAAGCATTGTTTATCCTTTGCATGACTGGTAATCGTATCAAACAACTCATCACATTTATACTGATTATTTCCAGAAAAAATGAGACATTTATAATAAAAAAACGGGTAATTCAAGTCAATAAGATCTAAATAATCAGAAACAAGTGTTTGATTGTCCAATAGTTCAACATATTTATCGTAACTTATGTGACAGTATCCATTAGTGCGCTCATTAAATCCACAAATCTCATGAATTCTCTTGTATTTTTCATTCCAATCGTGTGATCTTAAGCGAATCTTTACCATATTAAACTTTGAATTCTTTGGTTTACAAGCAGATATAGCAGGAAAAGAATCTAAACTTCCATTAACAGCATGTTCTTTCGATCTAACCTCAACTGCTGTTTTATATTCAAGATATTCTAATGTCAATTCAATCGACTGATAAATAAAACATGTGATGCAAATGATTTTGAATAGAAGTTTTAAATTAATTTTATCCAATTTATTAAGCAACAATGAAATATAAGTATTGAAAACTAAATATAAAACACAGTCGTTATTAAATAAAATTATTAAAATTCTATTCAAATTTAATATTGAATTCAGTTTTTGAGAGAAATGAATAAATATAGATATAAAGAGTCTGACGAGTTTATGAAAGTCAATAACTGCTACTCCGAACCAAATTGAAACTATTGAACCTAAATTTGATGCGTAATTAGTCAGTGAAATCTTTTCGTGCAATTTGTATGTGAAAACCGGGGAATTGTCGGATTGTATTCTTATCTTTATTTCTGTAGAGCTCTCACTAGATATCCCAAATGTGTCACTATTTGTATATTCAGTGTAACAGTCCTGACGACACCTTCTTGAACATATCTTTCTTATCTTATGATGAGACAGTACTTTACGTGAATTTTTGGCGCAAAGATTTGTGTTCATTGTTTTATTATTTAATATAAGATCTATTTCAAAGTCGTTGATTGGATGAATGCATTTTTTTATCTTCAGCTGTTTATCGAAAATACAAGAATTAATGCAACCTTCAAATGAGTAAACTTCATTTGTTTGACAATCAAAGCTATGCTTAATACAATCTGTTTGATGAGGCCACTCAAGTCTTTCAACAGTAAATTTTGAGAACTTAATAATAAGAAGTTTGTTAGTTGCTCCTGAATTAATATGCATTTGATGAAAAAGAAATGATGAAAATAGAGAACTAGAGGAATGTAGGCTGATAAAAATCTCGCCAGCAAGATCATTGGAGGAGTTCAAATGTTCTTCGAGCTTTACGAGTGAAATTTTAAATTCTATTAAACTTGATTTGTCCATTTTATGTGCGTCTAATTCCTTGAGATTGAGTTGATTTATATTGAAAAACGCGAAACATTTCTCATATCGAGGATTTTTGCTCATAAATTCCGAAACTTTCCCTATCAGTTCGCAATTATTGTAATATATGAAGTCATTATTAAAACTCAAATTTGCAGAACAGTCTAAAATAGAAGTCAAATTTATTGTTCTTTGAAATAATTGATAGAAATGAGTGTCATTTTTAAAGCCTTCAATGTTCTCCAACTCAATTTTGGTATTCATTGTTTCTAAACTTTCTGATAGATTTTCGACAGGTTTGTATTTTCTTCTTAGCCAAAAATTATTTCGTTCTAAGCAAAAAGTGATTGACGGTAGGTCACTTACATAAAAATGATTGATATCAAGCGTTACTTCTGTAGGAAAACTCAAAAAATCATTTGTCACTTCAACGAATTGATAGATCAATAATAAGAGACAACATATTTTAATAATCAATTTAAACGAAGGAACCACATAAGCCTTTGATATACCCCTAATATCACTCAAATTCATTCTAATATGAAGTTTGTCACATATAATCTAATATCATATCAAAAATAAGAGCATCGATTTTATGTAGATTGCAAAATAAAAATTTTATGATCGATACAAAAGTAATTTCTTAAATGCATTAAACGTACTGAATTCAATATAAAGGCATTTGTAATGCATAATATAAGCTATATTTATTAAAACGTTTCTTCAAAATGAGGCTTTATACAGTATTGTCACGATTTAGTACTCCCTTTAACGGCAATTTTCGATATTAGCAAATGTTTTCTTGTGCCTCGACTAATTCTATGAATCCTATAATGGTAAATCGTTCGTACTATGGCAATCTCTATTAAGACAAACTCTCGATCTTTGCAGGAGGTTTTTAAAACCTGCATAGCTTTCTCTTAATCCCAATTTTAGCAAACTAAATCATTAGATACTTTTACGTGTAAAAGTTCAATAACTTATTTTAAAACCTTTTATATCAAAACTATTTTGTTTAATAGTTCATTAGTTCATTAACTAAATGTCGTCTAAGAGTAAACGTGTTTCGATAACATTAGAAACTAAATACAAAATTATACAATTAATTGATCAAAATGTGTCAAATGAAGATATTTTGAAGAGATTTGAAAATGAAATTAGAGATATTATTTTAAGTAATAAATTTACACTTAGTTCTGGTGTCTTTTTAATAAAGATTGATTTTAGTCATTTTTCGCCTCAATCTGATTTTAGCAAAATTCTATTTTGGCGACCGATTTTCAAATCCGCAACGAGTTGCCAAAATCGGGAGTATACTGTATATATTGTTAGCTAACGATATATGAAAGAATTTTTACGATAATAAGAAAGAAGCAGGAAAAGAGGAAAGAGAAAAGGGACAAAAGAAGTGCGTTGAGATAAATTGTAGGTTTTTACAAGGGACAAAATTATTGGGTACGCCGTGTGTTAAACTTTGGGACACAATAACAAAAAGTACGCTGTTTGTCAATAGTTTTGGACCACACGAGACCTACGCCTTATGTATGGGGCTTTTCATAATTTCTTGCTAGGGGTACACAGAAATAACAAAGTGATTTAAAACTTTCATTTTATTACAACTATAAAAAACTTATCAAAGTACATTATTTACAAGAGTTTCAAATTTCAAAGTGCCCTCCTTGAGCTACACGGCAAGCATCAAAGCATTTTTTCATATTGAAGACCAAATCTACAAAAAGGTCACTATCATTTTCCAAACTTTTAAGCACATTTTCGAGGTTTCTTTTGAGCGCAATCATCATAAGATCTGTTCCAGTGGTCAGTAACCCATCGGAGAGATCGGCGAAGTTTGTTGGCAATCCATTTTCGGTCAATAAATGGCTCAATGCCGCGTCTCACGAGCTCAACTCTTACCTCACGGTATGCGATACATCGAATGCGTTCAATATAACGCTGTTCTTCATTATCATTAAGCAATTGATAAGACATTATGATATATGGGGTTTTTCATAATTTCTTGCTAGTGGTCCAGAGCGCATGCATATTATCTGAAGAAACTTTACATTTTGTAAACAAATAGTGCCTAACATTTTGTATTTTTTCTATATCATAATGTCTTATCAATTGCTTAATGATAATGAAGAACAGCGTTATATTGAACGCATTCGATGTATCGCATACCGTGAGGTAAGAGTTGAGCTCGTGAGACGCGGCATTGAGCCATTTATTGACCGAAAATGGATTGCCAACAAACTTCGCCGATCTCTCCGATGGGTTACTGACCACTGGAACAGATCTTATGATGATTGCGCTCAAAAGAAACCTCGAAAATGTGCTTAAAAGTTTGGAAAATGATAGTGACCTTTTTTGTAGATTTGGTCTTCAATATGAAAAAAATGCTTTGATGCTTGCCGTGTAGCTCAAGGAGGGCACTTTGAAATTTGAAACTCTTGTAAATAATGTACTTTGATAAGTTTTTTATAGTTGTAATAAAATGAAAGTTTTAAATCACTTTGTTATTTCTGTGTACCCCTAGCAAGAAATTATGAAAAGCCCCATACAAGATCGGAAAAATGATCTTCTCGTAGTTTAGAGCAAAACTTATTTCATATTCAGATTATAACTTAAAAAGTATATTAACCCTTCGTAACAACTTAACTTTCGAAAACGTAAAATTAATTGAGGGGTAAAATGTTACACCACATTCTCCACGCTTTATATCTGTTCCAAGTTAGACCGAATGCTATCAGAATCAAGGTTAGCCCTTGCTTTTTAAGTTTTAATTAACTAATTAATTAATTTTAGCTATTATCTGCTACAACGTCATCAACGGTTCGAATTGCTATTAGCGACATTATAGCGCTGCGACACATATAGTAAACACGAAGCACTGCGATGTTAGGAGAAATTTCTGTCCTTAGAAAGACAGGTTACCAGAAAAAAAATTTTAGAAATAAAGTTATAAGTCTAAATTAATCAGGATTTTTGTCATTTAAAGTCAGATATATGACTGAGGAATAGCTAGATTTTCAAGAAATGAGGACATCCTGTTGATCTTAGAGAGATTTTTAAAGTCAAACTTGGGAACGGTCTACCCACAGTTGTGACGAAGGGTTAAAGAAGTTTGAGTCATAAACTTCAACGTAATGATTATATAAGCATTAATAAAGATTTTTCAGTAATATTTTAGTTTATGGACGCCAATGAATCTATACAAAGGTGCTATCGATGAATAGCATATGATCTCCCATTAACATATATATAGCTCATATGGCGCAGAAGTCTTTGGTTCAGGAGATACAGATAAAAAACCATTGTATATATGTATTAATATATATATTACACGCGCGGAGAGGGGGTGGGTAGTTCGCCATCTGACTAACATGGTAGGCACAGTAGCCAGCTCGCTCACACGTTAGGCTCCATTATCGACGAACTGACCTGACCTGACCTGAACTAACCTAACCTAACCAAACCTAACCTAACCTAACCAAACCTAACCTAACCTAACCAAAAAAATTTAACATTACATCTATGGGAAATCATTGACTTTGAACTCAAATATCTCAAGAACCACGGACTTCCGCGCCATATGCCTGATATTTTCGTTAATGGGACACATTACCCTATTCATTGATGGCACCACCATCTAGATCAAGTGGCGTCCATAAACTAAACTTCTACCGATTTTTCTAATGTAATTCTTAACGTAGAATCCAAATATGCAATTAGTTTTGCTCAATCATAAGTTTTGCCATAGAATATGGGAGGATCATTTTTTTATGTGATTTTATTTATTTTTATTCTTTATTATTTTATACGCGTTTATCTGACATTGACTTTGGTTTATATATTGTCGTCACAGACAGACTACAATGGTATATAAATCATGTCAATATGCCACTTCTCCTTTTTCCAGACTCAACAATTGGAGAAAGTTTATTTCACTTCATTAGTTTTATTTTATTAAAGGTCATTTTTAAAAGTAATCATATCAAGAAAGTTCGTGAATATCTAAAACTATCCGGTTGGACAAAATATTTTTCAGATTAAAGATTCCTTTAGGTTTCTCTTGAATATTATTACTGAAACGAATCTTGTTTTTAGTATTATCTTAGTTAATAGAATAGGAGTTTCAATTTCCATCATTTAAAAATTGAATAAATCTCATCGTATTAATTATCAGAAATTTCAAATGAATTCTGAACTTGTAGATAACTGCTTTAAAGATTCAAAAACTAATGTATTGTGACAAACCTTTAATCCAAAATAAAGAACTTTCCGTTTTATTAAGCCTTAATCAGAAAAGTAAAACCACCAAATAATATATCAGTTTCGATTTCAAAAGTAATTTAAATTGTTCTCTTTATATTCTAGCTTCTATTCGATTATTGGTTTACTATTCATAAATCAATTTGTACTCATTGTATGACTCTATGACTGAATTAATTCGAAAATATTAACGAAACTCTTATTGCAATAACTAGGGATGTGCAGCGACGGCTGTAATACAAGGAAATTCCGGCGGTTATTAGGGAATAAAAGTTAAGTCAATTCAGAAATAATTCGGGAATAAAATTTAATGTAAAATTGGGCGTTCAGTAGGCAATGCAAGCTTGAATGTTACGTTTATACTTCACTTGTCACTTCATTTGAACTTTCGTTTAATTCAGAACAAAAATACAGCTTTTGTTTAAATTCATTGGTGAATATGAGTCAAAGATAAATAGTCTCTTGGGTATAACAATTACTCTGATGAACTGCACATTATACTTTAAATAAGTACTCAGATTTACAGGTTCTGCTTATACGTGAAATTACAAAATTTTAAAATTTCGATAAATTTAAAAGTGCGGACTATAGTCGAGAATTTTGTTAATTTTACAAAATTAATGGTAATATTTGGTAATTTCGGGAAGAAAGTAGTATTTTCGGAAATTCGGTATGAAATAGTCAGATTCGAGAAGAACGGGAAAAATAGTTTGCTTTAATTATGCCTGGTTAATATTAAATTGTGTCTATGGTAACGTTTAAGGGCATTCGGACTAATCCAAAATTTTCGGTAAAAACCGCCTCTGCACATCCCTAGCAATAAAATTTAGAAAAATATTTTTAATATTCTGTCTCAAGTTTTTATACTAAATTTCTCGCGTTTAAAATTCATAACAAACTTGATTGCCGGGTTGAATGCCGAAGTCTAATACGCAAATAGGCAGCAACGCCAAAAATAGAGAAAAACCTGTTTTCAGATCCCATTTTTCTGCAATATTCCTGAAATAAACTGAATCTCATTCATTAGGTTACCATTGATTAGTAAAACTGTAGCTGTATTTAACTCGAGCTTATGATGCAAGAAAGTGTTACATTTATTTTAACAATTCAATTTAATCGAGTGTAACTTATAAAAAATGCTACAGTTCAAATAGCTCGATTTTACTTATTGAAACAGATTTTTGAAACATAGGTTGAGAAGTGGGTAATTTTATAATCAATTTTTATGCGGTGAAATCCCACTTGATCCTAAAATTCAATTAGTAGTATAGAATTTTATGAATCAGGCTGAAATCTCATCCATGGATTTATTTGTTGATTGATTTGATGAAACATTTCTTGTGTAAAATATTATTGTAAAATGTAAAGCAAATTGAATATTTTGTCAAGAAAAATTAAAACGCATTTGAGTTAAAACTTTATATTAATGAGATTAATTCATAAGGTCATTCATATAGATTTAGGAATTTCTTTCAATTTATTTAATCGTAAAATTATTGATAACCCTTTGGGATGATAGCAATCAATGATTTCAGGGATTGCTTAGTAGGAACTCAGTGTTAGGAAAATCAGTTGAAAACAGGTTTTTCTTTATATTCGGCGTTCAAGCCGTACTCCAACAAATTTTTTCAGTAAAATTTTGATAAATTGAATAAAACGTTTTTATAAACTCATTTATTTAATTTTAAGCAATGAGCAATTCCAATTTACTCTTAATGTCACAGAAGTAATAGAGTATTTTCAATATGAGTAGAGTGATTGATAACTCACTAAAATTAGTGTTACGACAAACATACTAGTTCAGTTTACATGCATATTAACGGATATTAGATAACTAAATTATACTCTCGAAATAATTTATCAGTATCACTTAGTTGATAATTTGTGCCAAGTTTTCGTACGTTCAAGACTAAACACTTTCACTTAATACATGGCCTAACATCTAAAACAGTTTTGTCAGTTTCTATTAATATTTACTAGTACAGACAATTCCATTTATAACGAGTCTTCGGGACCAGAGAAATAGCTCGTTATATCCGAAACTCGTTATAAATAATCTTATATTAAAAAAATTTTTTATTTTTTAAGTGAATGAAAAACAGCGGAAATATAGAAAAAACAATAGTTTAATTGAAGTATTAGTTATCTTTAGTATAATATTCTGTAATCAACGTTTGTTTCGAAGTTTTTCTCAAATTCAATATAAGTTCTTCTAAACTATTGAGACTTTCATAGTATGTATTGTCGGCCGAATTAAGTGATCCTTAAATTTTTATTATTTGAATCAATTTTTTGTCGAAAAAAACACATTTAAGTCAAAACTGTGAGCATTAGTGGTCTAAACATAAATGCTTTCAATCATATAGTTAGCGATACATTGGATTTGTATTACAGTTTTCACTATTATTTATGGTTTTGATTACGACTCGTTATAAACGAACACTTTTTATACTACATGTCCTACAGAATAGACTCGTAGTAACCGATAACTCGTTATAAGCGAACTCGTTATAAACCGGGGGTTCCCAAATGGTGGGTCCCGGCCCTCAGGTGGGCCGCGGAGGGATCGATTTGGGCCGCAGAATAATTTTAGAATACAGTTCAAAGTGGGTCGCGGCGTAGAATCCCTTCAATCAACATTTATATTGAAAAGTAATTGAAAAGTTTTGTTGTAAAAAAGTATATCAAATATTAAGAAGCAAACTGTAAACTGTATAAAAAATCATATCGCTATCAATTCATAACAGACCACACCACACATTCGCTTTTGTTTTACTCTTAAAACAGTATTAAACTTCAAGTAAATACGAATTTCTATAAATATATTCTTGTGATTAAATGTAATTAGTATTTTATTAATTAAAAAATTTATAATTTAATACGAAATATTTAATTATTAAGTTTTTGGCTTAAACTTATCGATTGAAATCATATAAATATTAGTCAATAAAGTGGAGCACAAATTAAAGTATGTCTTTATTTATTCATTAATTGATTGAATTTATCTAAAATTATAGATTAATAAGTATTCAATAAATAGTTATTCATTAAAATGGATAAATATTTGATTAAGACTAAGAGAACGGTTGAAACAGAAATAACTAGAGTTTCGATCGACGAACCACCGAATAAGAAGAAAAGAGTAAATCGAAAATATTTAGACTCTTATTTAAAATATGGTTTCATTAAAGACGAGAGCGAATACTCTCAACCTTTATGTGTCTTATGCTTAGAAAAGTTGTCAAATGAATGTATGAAACCATCGAAATTAAAACGACTTCTTGAGACCAAACACCCAAATGATATCAGTAAACCATTAGAATATTTTATAAGTAAAAAAACAGAATATATTCAACATAAAAACTGTATTAATAAGACAATAACCGCAGCCGACAATGCATTGCGCGCTTCATATATGGTGTCATTGCATATCGCAAAGAATAAAAAGCCGCATACAATAGGAGAAAATCTCATTATACCGGCAGTTATTGATATTTGTCGAGTAATGTTTGGTGAAGAATATTCAAAGAAAGTGCAATCTATTCCTTTGTCTAACACTACTGTCAGGAGAAGAATAGATGAGATGTCAGAAAACGTTGAAAATCAGTTGATTTCAAGATTGAAAAGTAGTAGTTTTTGCTTACAAATTGACGAAACAACTGATATCTCAAAATGTGCACAATTATTGGCATACATTAGATATGTTTATGAGTCAGTAATGAAAGAATTACTATTTTTTATGAATTAGAAACTTATACAACAAGCGAAACAATTTTTAAAGATTTGGATAATTATGTGTCAAAGCATTTGGATTGGAATCGATGTGTAGCCATTTGTACAGATGGTGCGGCGTCGATGACTGGCTACAAGAGTGGCCTCATTAGTAAAATTCAAAAATTGAATCCAATTATAAAAGCAGTTCATTGTATTATTCATCGACAAGCATTAGCCTCAAAAAAATTAAGTCCCAATTTGAATAAAGTAATGGAAATAACTATTAAAACTGTGAACTTTATTAAAGTTAGAGCTTTGAATTCTAGATTATTCAAAATATTGTGCGATGAAATGGGCGCTGAACACAACAATTTGCTTTTATATACAGAAGTTCGATGGCTATCAAGGAGTAAAGTTTTGAGACGAGTCTATGAACTGAGAAATGAAATCAACGAATTCTTAAAACGACAGGGAAAAGAATCACTATTTGGTGAAACGGAATTCGTTTCAAAACTCGCATATCTAACAGATATTTTTGAACATTTCAATAAATTGAACCTTTCTTTACAAAATAATGACAATATTTTTGATGTCAGTGACAGAATTCGTGGCTTTATAGAAAAATTAATTGTTTGGAAAAAAAGAATCAACAATAATGTGTTCGAAATGTTCGAATTATTTGACAAACATATGAAGGAAAATGATTTGAGTTTTGCTAAATATAAAGATTCTATTTTTGATCATTTATCGAATCTGAAGAATTATTTTGATAAATATTTCAAAGAAATATTGCAAAATAATAACTTTCAATGGATTCGTAATCCATTCTTAGCCGATAGTGAAACCCAGTCTTTAACTATCGAATTGAAGGATGAATTAATTGAATTGAAATACAATGAATATTTTAAAATGAAATATCAAAATCTGAAACTTTCTTCTTTTTGGATTGAAGTCAAGTCACAATTTCGAACATTAGCTGAAATCGCCATAAATCATTTATTGCCCTTTCCTTCGACTTATTTGTGTGAAAGTGCATTTTCGAGTTTAACTTATCTTAAAAATAAGTACAGATCCAAATTACAAATAGAATCTGATTTACGTTTATCTTTGACACAAATTGAACCTAATATTGATTTTCTCTGTAATAATAAACAACTGAACAAGTTTAACTTTGTTTTTCAATGTTTAGTAAAGCAATTAGATTAAGTGGGCCGCGATATTTTTTTCGGTGCTTAGGTGGGTCTCAGAAAAAAAAGTCTGGGAACCTATGTTATAAACGATACTTTTATAATACAAAACATATAACCCGTCCTCTGTTCCACACACAGACTCGTTATATCCGGAGATTCGTTATAAGCGGACTCGTTCTAAGTGGAATTGTCTGTATATTTAATTGATTTTGTATTTTAAGGCGTTGCCAATCAAGATATCAATTTTCCACTAAATGCAAAGCATTTTCATATTCATTCTGAAACTGAACTTTGGTAATCACCCAATATCTTTTAGACTCAACTCGAGTAGTAGATGTTTTACCACCAATTGTTTTTAAAATATAATTTTAATTATTCTCTAAGACGTATGTTTTATCAATTATCAAAAATGAGCACATGTTTCGACAGAATTAGGGCACTTATTGATTGCTCAAAATATACCGACCTTGGAATGGGTTGATAAGTTTAGTTTAAAAATTTTATAAATAGGTTATAATAGCATTATATATTTTATGTACAGCATTAAAAATAGATTTATAACAGTGTTTAGATATAGTCTCATTATAAGTAGCGTTGTTAAAGACTAAATTTAATTTAAATTCAATATTAAATATACTTGAATCATTAATTTGATTTAGCCTTTTTTTATTAAAGATACAGAAAAATAATTTTAAATATATACAGATGAAGGTTTCAGTGTTTGAAACAATTACCGGCATCTTTAACGTGTTTATCCCGTTGATTTACCAAGTCTTCAATTTCAAAACAGTAGACACTTGATATTCTGAAACCGCTTATTTTGAAATACTCAGTATTTTGAATCAATTTGAACATCAGTCTATAATGTCGTGTACCGCTTCATTTTGAAATATCTATCAAATAATCTCAAGTTATAACACATCAAATTTTCACAAAAAATCATTAATATTAAGACTGTTGAGCAGCTCAGGTTTCAAAAATTCGTGGACGAACCTCAAACCTGAACCCTAATCTAAATAAGATCTTAGTCTTAATTATTCAAATATTTCGTTTTGAGCAAAATCTTTATTTCGAGCTTTTTTCAATATACCGGCTATTTTGAAAACTCGCTATTTTAAACAAAATTTTTTGGCAGAAGCAGGTTCAAAATAACGAGGTTCTATCTTACTATATCTGACTTAGGCCATTCAGGATGAAAGGATTTTACAGCTACATCAATTTCTTCTAATATTCAAAATTTTTGACTACGCAGAAGTTCTTTCATCATTGAGTATAAAAATGAGTAACAAAGATTTAGATGAGAGGAAGGCTGGTGGAAGAGAATTTGCTAGTCCCAGCTTCAAAGCATGTTTATGATTTCTCGTATGGCTATTGTATATATGTTGAGCATATTTATGAATATTATTCCTGTTATTTCTCATGTCTCTAGAACTTTCTAGAGTTTTAGAAAATATTGAACTTTAATTAAACAAAATTATTAGTATTCGTTTGGTATGCGTCCATAGAAAGTAAATTCCAAGTACTTTTAAATTATAGTAATACATTAAATTGAATAGATCATATAAGATTAAATTTTAACACAAAATTTCCTACGTTTTCTTATAAATGAAGTAATATTTTACATTCTTATATGGCGATTTTTGACATCACTTTTCAGTATTTTCCTAAATCGAATGTAATAATGAAATATTAAATAATCATTTATTTAATCGGATATACTCACCATATAATTTCATAGACAAACAAAATTTAACAGTTTATCTAATATTTGACAGAATATCTAGTATATCTAAGAATTCTAGCTATAAGTAATTAGTTCTAAATGCTGAATTCAACATTTAGCCACTGAATTTAGAAGACAATGAATTTATTAATTAAGGTTTATTCACATACTTATGTCATGCAAACATAAAAATTCAAATCGATTGATTGATTTATTGAAAAGTAGACTTACCACCTGTACAGAATTGCGCTCAGTGTACAGGTGTACAGACAGGAATTGAAAAAAACAGAAATTGTGCAGGATCCATGGATAAAATGAAATTAAAACAAGACTATTGAAATTTAATTAGGATAACAAAATTGAAATAATTTTTTGTTTCAATAGTGCATCATTCATAAAAACAAACTTTGAATAATTTGTTAATATTTGTTTATAGCACAAATCTATCTTATGATTAGAGTTAGCATTTTATTTTATGTTGTCTTGAAATAAATTAGAATTTTAATTAATTATACTGGACTAAGCAAAAATATTTGTTTTAGTAGATTTAATAACAATAAATATAGATTGGTTAAATGGTGCAATTAATCACTGAAACTTCAACCAAAGAATAATGAATTCAAAAAAATATGTATAAGAGTTCCCCCTTATGATATATCCTGTACAGGATTCAAATGAAGAATAGGTGGTAAGTCTATTGAAAGGAGTCATTTTATTAAATTTATTCAAATAATAGAATAAAATCGATAGTAATTTTTTCTAAAAGCATTCTTTATAATCTCTTCAATTGTTTAATTGCTCTTTAATCTATATAATATATAAATTCTTTTATACCAGGCGTTTCATCTCAAGTTTACGATTTTAATCGATCATAACTTTTGAACCAATAAAGATAGAGCCAAGCGGTTGTCACCTAAATTAACTTCGGACCTCGGGAAAATAGATAATCGAAAAAGTGATTCTAGTGGCGCCCTCTATGTTTTTGAAAAAAAGGCTTTTGCAAAAGCCTCTGATTTTTTAATGAAAATGACCTTGAAAAAATATCAAGGTCACTGCAGTTAATAGGAAATCTGGTGATGTTATTATTCTCTAAGTTTCATGTTTCAAAGTTATCATTGTCAAAAGTTGCAGCAATTCAAAGTTTGACTTCTGTTTGAAAGTAGCGGTTTGAAAGCAATTTTTTCCTTTTCAAATATCAATCTTGTCATTATCCTAGTCAAATGTCACAACGATACAGCATAGCACAAAAGTAGAAACCGGGAAGTTTTGTGGCACTCGACCATAAAAATCGGGTGATGGTGCCATTTGATAGTACTTTATGAGACGAGTCCACAAAGGTTACCACCATGAGGCTCCGCCCACCCGATATCGAACCACGCCCATTTTTTATTTTAGCCACTCCCACCGACTCCACCCCCACAATATGGGTCTCAAAGGAAAGGTCTCAGTGAGTAGAGTCCATTGGTAAAGATCGCGTGATTATAGGATGCATACTTCCTGAGAAATTGACTAAAAACACTCCTATATTCTACGACCATATTGCAATACATCGAGAATTGACATTGTTAACCAAATCTGAGATAAACCACTAGTTTGGTAATGTTTAATCTGACGTTTATGTATGTAAACAAAGTCCGAATGATCTAACAAAAAATTTTGTCAACCTATGTATATACAAATCTTAGAATAATTACAACATAAATCATCTCGAAATCAACAATGTCAATTTTCGATGTATTGCCAAGAGAGTTCCAATCCAATCTTTTAGGAATTATTATACTAGATAGTGTGCTACTGTTAGAATAAAAGAGATCGGGCCGGAACCCTTGTGGCAACATTTTGGAATAAGTATTTGAAGTTTTTGAATTTTTCATTTATTCTCTCATATAGGTTTAATTGAGAATTTCACTCTATCGTTAAATACTCTTGATTGCCATCTCTTAATATGCTAGGTTTCATTAAATTATGTTTGCGCGTTTTTGAGTTATAAGCGTTTAAAGATTTTACATTTTTCAGTTTTGTCAGCTTCCCGTAGCACTTTTTTAAAAATGTTTTCAGCCATTTGCTTCACTAGTGACCCTCAAGGTTCACACCAAATTTGATCAAAATTGGTTGATGTGCCGATTCTCTATGGAAGCATGGAAAACTTCTTTTTATATTAGTCAACAATGTCAATTCTCGATGTATTGCAATATGGTCGTAGAATATAAGTGTTTTTAGTCAATTTCTCAGGAAGTATGCATCCTATAATCACGCGATATTTACCGATGGACTCTACTCACTAAGACCTTTCCTTTGAGACCCATATTGTGGGGGTGGAGTCGGTGGGAGTGGCTAAAATAAAAAATGGGCGTGGTTCGATATCGGGTGGGCGGAGCCTCATGGTGGTGACCTTTGTGGACTCGTCTCATAAAGTACTATCAAATGGCACCATCACCTGATTTTTATGGTCGAGTGCCACAAAACTTCCCGGTTAACCCATTTTTCTATAATATTTTATCAGAAAAGTTAATTCCCGGACATTCTATTGTCCAAGTCTGATACCGTCTTGTACTATGCCCGGAATTTCTTATTCCTGGACGTCTGGTCAGTATAGTAGCCGGCCTATTAATCATACTTCGGGTTCCCGGTAATCGGTTTTAACCGATTTTAACCGATAAAAACCGCCAGATTCTATAGTGGCTAATTCGGTTAAAACGGTCAAAATCAGTTTTTAAAACGGCTGAACAAATATTGAGTTAAACTAAAATATTTTAAAATTCATATTTAGAACTAAATTATTTTATGAACTGTAAGATCATAAATATATTGTAAATTGTTTTTTGAGGAATAATTTTGATTATTATAAGTCCTTATTTGAGTCCTACAACTCTCATCAGAACTGGTCTGGATTGGAATTAGAGTTTAATCAATATCTATTTAGTGAATCTCCAAGAAATGCAAACATAAAAATATTAGACTATTGGCACAATATGCGCACAACTTATCCAAATCTTCAAGAAATCGCAAAATATTCTTTCAGTTTCTAGTGGGAGTATTGATGCAGAAAGATCGTTCTTTAAGTTTAGAAATATTCAAACGAGTAATAGGTGTGCAATAAAGCCTCAAAGTATGAGAATGTACGCTATCATGCATTTCAACGGTGATATTCAAGGATTTTTCGACAACTATTAGTCTTCAAAAATATAAAAATTAAAAATTGATAAAATGGCTCCTTTTAATTGTTAAAATATTTAATGTCTAATTTGAGAACAGTTCTCAGTTTTTCATTTTATCCTCTGAATGTGAAATCATTATTCATTTATATAATTGCAAATAAATTTTTATCTCACTTCACTGATTTCATATATTCTATTTTTAAAAACCCGATTTTGACCGAATTTTTGTGTACTTTCTCAGTTTTCAATTTTTAAAAACCGAATTTCGGTTAAAATAATTTCTCCGATTTTAACCGCCGAACCAGAAAATTAATTCTAACCGAAATCCGGGAACCCCTAATCATACTTAAGCTTCTCAAATTAAAAATAAACAATTTCAGAAGTAGTATAGTGTTAACTATCTATAAGAGACTTTATTTTAAGGATCCATCTTATTTAGAACTCGTTATTACATAGTTAATTGATTTTTGAAGAGTGTTATTGAAAATTTCAAAGGTCAATAACTCTTGAAGGGTTCATCTGATATGCTTAAGACTTATATTTCTGGAAACGGAGTGCAAAGACCTTTGGAAAGATGTGCATATTATCATTTGTTTCAATATGTCCACCGATGAACATCGTTGATATGCGTATCATTCCAAAGGTTTTTGCACTCAGTTTCCAGAAATATAAGTCTGAAACATCAGATGAACGCTTTAAGAGTTATTAACTTTTGAATTTTTCAATAACATTCTTCAAAAATCAATTAATTATGTGATAACGAGTTCTAAACAAGATAGATTCTTAAAATAAAGTCTTTTTTTGATAGTTAACACTAAACTACTTTTGAAATTATTTATTTTTAATTTGAGAAGTTTAAGTATGATTAATAGATCTAGTATACCAGTGGCTTTCAAACTTTCATACTTTGCGGACTATTCTTGTCTTAAGAAATTAGTTACGACCCAATAAAACAAATGAGAAGGATGGGCCTATTTTGATCAAAAAATTGAATAGATTCTAGGCATTATATTAGTTAAAGCTAATTATAGTTAATTACCCTCAAAATTTGTTCAGATTTCAGTCACTATTATCAGTGTATCTTAATATAATTTTATAAGAGAATAAACGGTGCGACAGCAATACAAAAATGATAGATTTTTGAGCTCCGAAATGTTTTCATTATTGTTACATTGCTTTTTCAATTGTACTTAAGTGTAATTTTTCTCCTGGTCTAGTTCTTTTCTATTTCTTAGGCGGTATTATTTTTACGGCCCAGTTTTCATTCTATTTCTCAACTACGTTGCGACCTACTCGATACCACTTCGCGGCTCAGTGAAGAGTCACAAAAGCCAGCTTGAAAATCTCTATACTACATACAATACTAATAAGTATGATGTCTCTCATACTATTATTTGAATAGCAGTTGTCACAGTTTAAGATGATCATAAACTTTGGAGAAGTGGCGGTCAGTATTTTGAATATCACTTTTGAACACGTTTATAGGGCTCAGAAAAGTTATAAACTGTAAGCTTCTAAATGATTAAAAACTATGTGAAACCAAAATTATTTCTCTTGCAGTCCTGAAAAATATTTATAATTTAAATATATAATTATAGTCATATAATTTTGAAACATTTTTTAGTATACTTCTTACTGAATTTATTGCTCGCATACACCACTCTTTTCAATGATAATCAGTTTATTATACTTTATTGGATTGAATTCGATCGAGATGAATTTATTGGTAATGTCTGCTCATTTCAATATTGTCCTTCATTTCATTCCTAAAAAGACTTGTGACCCGCATTTAATGACATCACGTGCCCAACAACTCTTAGCTAAAGTCAATTTTTGAACAAACTGATTCTTAAGTATCCGTCAAAATTTTTGAGTTTCTTGAATTGTCACTAGAGATTAAATTTGATTTTATTTTTTATAAGCAACTTAATGTATTATGTAAAGACGTAGGTCTATTAAACTCTAAGGTCGATATGCACAAGTCGAGACTTAACTAAAACTGTTTTAAACATTTACAGAGGGTTTATGGCGAAAAATGTTAAGACTTTAGACTGTAATAACTTTTTTACTACAAATCGCACAGATCTCTAATTGATATCAAATCAAAGCTTTTTTATCTGAGTTTTTGTTTATCTTTTTGGTTTTTTAAAACAAAGTCTATAATTAAATTAAACTCGAAAGAACGGGATGACTACATCCGTCTGCTTTCCGGAGAGGGTTATTCAAGTTTTATGATTAAAAAAAACTCTTAAAAAGTATAAAATCAATACAACACTGATGAAAATAAGTCGTGTATTGAATATGAAAACAAAATCGAGTCGAAAAAGTGCGGGACTTGCGGTCTCTCCTAATAAACGCCGGCCTTTAAGGGTCCGAAGCGATGCCAACATTTCATTTGTCCAGAGAGAGAGAGAGAGAGAGAGAGAGAGAGAGAGAGAGAGAGAGAGAGAGAGAGAGAGAGAGAGAGAGAGAGAGAGAGAGAGAAGGAAAACCCACCGACACTGAAATCTATGGCGAAAGACATTGATTGCTCTATTGGATCAGTTCAAGACATTATTTCTAAAGATTTAAACAAAAAAGTGAGAAAAGCAAAAAATTCATTCATTAAATGCTCGACAAATGAAACAACGAAAGACTGCCGCCCGAAGGCTTTACGAAAAATATTTGGCCAAAAATCGGTACAAATTTATTGTTTCATTAGATGAGTCTTGGATTTACATGTCTAATACGGGGGGGACAGAGGGGTATCTATTATGTAAGAAGAGGACAAATGGATGACAAAAATTTTACAAAGTTCGTGAGCGCCACCCGCAAGGGTTTATGATAGCGGCGGCCGTCTCGTATTCGGGCAAATTAACGCTAATTCGACTTCAAAAAAAGGCAAAGATTAATTCTGACTATTATTGTAAGAATATTCTGAAACCGATTTATCAAAATATTACTAAACTGTACCACAAAGATGATCACAAACACGTATGGTTCCATCAGGACTGTGCTCCCAGTCATTTCTCGGCGAGAACTCTTCAAACTCTGGTCGATTTGAAGAGAAAATATGGCATTAATTTTATTCCTAAAGAAGATATACCAGTGAAGAGCCCTGACATTGCAATAATGGATTTTTGTGTATTTGGTTTATTAAAACAAACGACTCAAAGAAGTAGTCCAAAGGATTTATCAGAGCTCTGGAAAGTTGTAAAACGGGAATGGCGTAAACTATCGATGACTACAATCCGCAGAGCACTGATGGCTTGGAAATATCGGTGCAGATTAGTAGTTAAGAAAAGTGGTCATCATATTGAAAATGTTAATCAATCAAAAAAAGTGTATTTTTAAAAATATAATCAATAAGTGTCTTAACATTTTTCGCCATAAACCCTCTGTATTGCGCATACAAGCATTTTGTTTTGGTTATTTGTGTTGGTTTAAGAATATTTCTTCAAAATTTTCAATTTTGTCTTACTATAAACAATTGTGTGTCTAAAGAGTTTGAATTTCGGTCAACTTGGAGATCAAATCAAGGATTAGCTTTAAGAGCTTCTGGTCTAAAAGCGTTGTATCCTTAAATCTGTCTTATATTTGGTGAATAACTCCTGTATGTAAAACCTTTCTTATATTCTTTTAAAATATCAAATATAATTTCAATTTATTTCTAATTCTCAACAAATAAGTTAATGAATTCTAAATCTAATTTTCAATGTTTTAATATAATAAAATTTTAAAGCCAAAAAAGTGACACTTACAGTTATGCTTAAATCAGAAATATATTTATAATTGACCAGTCAAATCACTGTAACTACACTATACAAGTGTTCTCGAAGTCATTAGTACACTCGGTTCCAATAATATATGTAAGCATCTCATCCCATGATGATGCGTGAGGAGTAAAGTTTGTAGGGCTGGATTAGTAATTATTTCTTTTATATGCGGACTAATAGTTTTAATGCACATTTACTAACCAAATAGAGTTGAAAAATATAAACTTTTAAGGTTTGACCTGTTTATCATACAATTTGTCAGGATTTTTAATAGTTTTACAATAAAAGCATATTATTATTAAGTTCATGCTTATAATTAAGTTCATATTTTATTCGAATAAAATGTGAATTTTTTGTATGAGTAAAAACTTTGAAATATATATTTGCAATGACTAATTAATAAAACTCAATGATATTAATATTTCAATATTTTATTATATATGTTACCCTTAGTTTGCTCCCAAAGTTATCACTGATTAATCCGAGATCATCACACATATTATTGGAACCGAGTGTATTCATTCGGCTATTAATACTTGTTCCATCTCTGGCTTCGATTCACACTTTTATTGCTGTTTTGTGCACTAAAGTACCTAATGGATGGTTATTATTCTTTCGGTCACTAGCACTGGGTGGCAATAAATAAAAATGACTAATGAATGATTCAGAACTATAAACTGGAAATAATAGCAGATACAAATTTTATCAGATTCATGATTACTAAAAAATTAAAAACTTTTGTTAAGCTTGATTCATTTATCTGGTAAAAATTTTTTATTATTTTACGTTTATAATTTTGCATTCCTAAATAATTTTTATTCATTATCACTCAGTGCTAGTGGCCGAAAGGGTAAAAAACACTCTTTATTGTTGCATTTGCTGCTTACATTTCAGTTAAGTTAGTCAGTTTAGAACTAATAAAGGCCCGAAATATAAAATTGTCTCTCAAAACCGATCAACTTTGGGCCCTCTCACTCAAAGCTTCGAAATTTTGCTCCAATAAACCCTCTATCGTTCTATCACTGAGAACGTATAACTAGAGACAATAAATATATGGTTTTTAGTCAAATGAAAACGAATTGTCTGTTGTGCGAGACTGGAGTGTATCATTTTGATAAATATCTGATGGAAACGCACACTGACAATAATGTGTATAGTTTGGCTTTTGACTTCTGACTTCTCTATCAAATTTAATTTAGATCTGAATCCTATTGTATTCAAAAAAGGATAATATTCGATTTCATAATTTATATTAAGCCAATCAGGAATCACTTTTCATAATAAGAGCTGTTTAAGTGCTTCTTGTTTACAGAATAGTACTTGATCATTTCTGTCCTGCTCACCATTAATAAGAATGAAATGCATATTAGATCTAATTGTTTCTTTTCCACTCTACTGATTTCTTATTGAATGCTAGAATGAGCATAAATCGAGTGGAGGCAAACAATTAGATCTAATATGCATTTCATTCTTATTAATGGTGAGCAGGACAGAAATGATCAAGTACTATTCTGTAAACAAGAAGCACTTAAACAGCTCTTATTATGAAAAGCGATTCCTGATTGGCTTAATATAAATTATGAAATCGAATATTATCCTTTTTTGAATACAATAGGATTCAGATCTAAATTAAATTTGATAGAGAGAAGTGATTCTGATCCTATAACTGGCTATAATTTCTGGTCCATTGCTTGTATATGTGAATGTTCGTCAATAACAATTTTGTATTAATAACTTGCGAAATATATTTTTCACTAGAAATTATGTTTTACAAACTTCATAATATGTTAAATAACTGTCAATTAATACTTTCATAAACCTTCAAATTTTCTGTTCCTAATAAATTTTTTTCTCTTATCAAACTTCAAACTTTATACAAATCATTTAAATAAATTTTATATCATTATTAATTTAAATTTCAAAAAGTTGTTAATAAATACAAACATCATTTTTAACTTTTCAAAAATCTAGTATCTGTGCCTACAATCATGAAACTTCTGAATTCATTATGCAAATAGAGCTGTGTATGTTAATGTAAAATGATTACCTAATACATGATCGATTGATCAACAAAGCGATTTACAATTAAATGATGAAACTATTTATTTAATTTGATTTATTACTAGTATTAGGTTGAATAAGTAAGGCATTAGTTTTCGTAATTGAAAGTTGAGTATAATTGCATGAATTTTCCTGTTAAACATTTAAAAAGTTGTTTTAGAATCCTGTTATGATTTGATGACATGGAAATAGGAAGAAAAATCATAATTTAAATTTAAAACTTTTCCAAACATTATAATTGTACGTTCTAAAATATAATTTATTTCAATTTGTGACAAGAGATCAATTGGGCCCAACACTTCATTTTATACATTTTGATTTAAAGTTGAAGTTATTAATTATTTTCAAAACAAAAGTATTTAAAGTAATATTAATATGTATTTGAGTAATATTTGAATTTACTTTAAATTAGATCTTAACTTAAATAGAATCTAATTATTATATTACAATTTCCTTTAACTCCAAATAAATAAGGGCAATAAAATATTTAAAAAGTAGTTGTAGGATCCTGTATAGACCTTATTACATGTAAAATAATACAGATAAAGATAGTTTCCCATATGTTGCCTTTATATTTCCCATTGCTCTAAATTATGTGCTCTGAAACCGTAATTTATCTAATTTGCGACTATAAATTACAGCACTTATTTACACTTATTTTTTATTACAAAAACTCTTTAAACCTCAATTAAATACATATACTCTTAATCAGATTTATTTTTTTAATAAAATTGAGATATTTGATTTATTCAATATGCATAAGATGTTAATGATAATATTTGTCTCCATGTACTTAACAACATTGGTCTCTGCACTACAATGTGGTATGCGCTGGGCTCATTGCTACGATAGCAGTGACAATTTTTTGGGAAAAGTTTGCGCTTCAATGTGTCTCGTGCGTAAGGGATGTACCCCCTGCTTTGACATAAAAGGAGAATGTATGCTTCTATATCATAATACAGTGTCGACTCTGTTAAGTAAACAGGAGTGTTCACATTAAATGAACATAAAGTCGTATTTCTACAAGTAGTGGTGCATATTTCCAAGAAATTGTACCTCCGAGTCTTTATTGAGTGGCCCGATTCTTGATTTATATTAAAAGTCAATCAAAGTTTTTCAAAGTCATTAACTTTTGTCCTTTAAATATAAAAATTATTACGAATAACACATTATTATTAATCATTGAAATGTTCAAAGATTCTTTAAATGATTCTTAAATTGAAGTTTTAAAAAGTGCTATAAAAATGTAAATTTTACAAAAATTACTCATATTACTAAATCAGAAAAAATTTATAGCCTCGAGTAGACTCGATCAAATGTTACATATTCTCTTTCAATACAAGTTGAGTTCGCGCTATATAACTAATATAAGTAATTTTCGCAATATTATATTATTTAAATTATTTAATTTTTTAACAAGACTTGTGTATTTTAATAATTTTATTTGAGTTCACATAAAAGATAATATAATGAATGCAATCAAGTAACAATATTGTAAAATTCTAATTGAAATTACCAAAATTTGATTTTTTGAATTTAAAATTAATGTTAAAATATAATTAATCAAAGTTTAGCACTCATTTATATAAATTGTACGATTCACAATAAGTCGCAACTCATCAGTAATGAGTCATCACTATCTTTTGTTAAAAATTATAAGTTTTTCATATTTCGATTGAAAAATTTTAAAACTTTTAAGATTTCTATTAGAGATAGATAGATAGAGAGTAAGCTCGATAAATGGGTTTTTTGATACAGTATAGTCCCGATTTTAGCACTCCCTTTAATGGCAATTTCCGATATTAGCAAATGTTTTCTTGTGCCTCCACTAATCATATGAATCCTATAATGGTAAATTGTTCGTATTATAACAAACTCTCGATCTTGGCATGAGGTTTTTAAAACCTGCACAGCTTTCTCTTAATCCCAATTTTGGCAAACTAAATCATTAGATACTTTTACAATGTGTAAAAGTTCAATAACTTATTTTAAAACCTAAGTTATTATTTATATCAAAACTATTTTGTTTAATAGTTCATTAGTTCATTAATTAAATGTCGTCTAAGAGTAAACGTGTTTCGATAACATTAGAAACTAAATACAAAATTATACAATTAATTGATCAAAATGTGTCAAATGAAGATATTTTGAAGAGATTTGAAAATGAAATTAGAGATATTATTTTAAGTAATAAATTTACACTTAGTTCTGGTGTCTTTTTAATAAAGATTGATTTTAGTTATTTTTCGCCTCAATCTGATTTTGGCAACCGATTTTCAAATCCGCAACGAGTTGCCAAAATCGGGAGTATACTGTATAAACAAATATTGAACTTATAAATACTAATACACATGAAGCTCATATTTTTATTAATATAAACCTAATACCAGCTGTAAAACACATTTTCATCCGTTTCAACAACATTGACTTCTACGAAACTTACACCAATCTATTCTTATTAATTTTGGGCTTAATCTTTAATACTTGCGTGGTAAATATAATTTTTGGAAGTTCATTAACAAACAGAATTAATTTGAAAATATAACGTAATTGGAGCTCACTTTAATGCATGACTTACTTTAGCATAAATATTATTAAGTGTTTGATGTCTTATGGGACAGAGCCTAACATTATATTTATTTCAATATCACTTAAATCTTGCTAAATCATCATAGTTATCATAATTACGCAATTTCAAGATAAAAATGATTAATTTTGAGAAATTTTTTTTGTAAATATCTTAAATATTTAAGAGTTGAGTAAATATTTCAAATATATTTCAATATTTCCCCTTTTTTCGGGACGTTATATGTGTTTGCATTACAGATTTCAATGTAAACATGTAAAAATTAATTTCATTTGAATATTCAACTATTTGAGATTTATGATATTCTATGAATCTCTAAGTCAAAATGTCGAAAGATAAAGACTCAGTGCGTAAAATATATAAGATTTTGTAAAGAATTCGGGAGCGAAATTTTCACATGCGATAATATTGAAGGTATCCAGGCATTGATGTGTCAGCCGTGCAATACTGCCGTGAACCCTAGTCAAAGATGCCAAATGGAACAGCATATCAACACATTAAAACAAAGCAAATATGAAGAAGTGGAAAGGAAATAAGTAGTTAATGCTGACAGAAATGACGAAACCAATGGATGGGTTCAACAAAGAAATGCTCAAATGGATGGAGGTAAACGACATTGCAATTGATAAGCTTAACAAAAAATTATTCACCGATTTCTTGTCAAAACATATGAAAAGAGAGATCCCGAGCCATATGGCCATAAGAAGACAGTTGGATAGTTGTTATGATGAAAAAATCGATAATATTCGAAATAAAATTGGATTTAGTAATATTTGGATCTCTGTTGAGACTGTCGATGCGGTCGGGAGATGTGTTGGAAATGTTATTATTGAGAGTTTAAAAAGTGGAGAATGTGGACAAAGCTTTTTAGTCAACTAACGATTTAAATGGGAAAGTAGACAATACGACAATTGCAACTCTTGTAGATGACACAATAAAGATGCTATGGCCCGAGGATTTTGACCGCAACAGACTCCTATTACTCGTAACGGATGGTGCACACTATATGAAAGTCGCAGGAGAGAATTTGAAAGTATTTTATTCAAAATTAACTCACATCACATGTATGGCACATCTTATTAATCGAATTGTTGATTGTATTCGTTGCAATCACAAACTTACGGACAAACTTATAGCTGAAGTGAAGAAAATTTTCACAAAATCGCGCTCTCGAAACCAACTTTTCAAATCCATACCACCTGATTTACAATTACCACCAAAACCTGTCATTACGCGATGGTCGACTTGGCTTAATGCTTCATTTTATTATGCTAAATATTTCGACGTGATAAAAATGATCGTTGAGAGATTGAATCCTGAAGACGCAACTTGTGTTGAAAATGCACAAGAATTATTCAAAAAGAAGGATCTGAAAGCTAAACTTTCTTATTTATTTACTAATTTTCAATTCAATTCCGAAATGATCATTTCAATTCAAGCTAAAGATGTGATGCTCTCACATTCAGTTCAAATTATTGAAGATTTGGATATTAAACTATCAACAATAGATGGTTCATTTGGTAATATTATTCGTGCGAAATTTGATTTTCTAATTGAGAAGAATAAAGGTTTCGAAATTGTCAAAAATATAAGCTCTATTATTAAAGGTGAAGTAAGCGATACAATTGAAGACTTAAGCCCTGAACAGATTTCATGCTTTAAATTTGCACCGATTACTTCTTGCGATGTCGAACGATCTTTTTCAAAATATAAATTAATGCTTAATCAAAGAAAAGACGGGATTTTGTTTGAAAATTTCGCTAAATCTTTGATTATCAACTGCAATTCCGAGATTTGAAAATAAATATTTTGAATAAATATTTCTCAATATTTTCGCAAATAAATATTTAAATATTTTCTATTTTATCATAAATAAAATGTTAGGCTCTGCTTATGAATGTGTAAAAATGCCATTAAGCTGGTTTAATTTTTTTTATTTATAACTGATGTGTTTCATTGATTTATAAAATTATAATGCGCGTTGAAACTCAAACCATGATGTAACTTCACCCAACCTTAACGGATAATTTCTTATTTCTCATGAATTCTACAAAAGATCGTTATAAAATTAATACCTAGTAGCTATTTATCACAATTTACACTAGAAAATCTCACTAATTTATTTAATAATAATGATTCTAACAGATAAAATAATGATGAATAGCTCAGAATAAACATCTAACTTACCGAAAAATGTCCGCAACTCTCAAAAATGATTTTATGGTTTAATTTTTTTAACTAAATTTGTCACTTAGAAAAACTGGTTTGTCTAATTAGTCATAAAGTACTAGACCAGTTAATTAGGATCTTTATGAATGTATAACTCTCGCTCGTAGTATTGATATATCAAAACAGGAATAAAATTCATTTATTGACTAACCAGTACTTTAAAGAATTGAAAATTTTCACAAACGATAGACCTTTTGGTAGCTATTATGAAAAACTGAAGTTTTTTCTCGCATAAGATGGCACACAAAAAGGTATGTTTTTCTATGCGTTATACTATATCTTAAATGCATTAAGAATAAATAACTACAGCTATTTTATTATGTTTTAATTTGTATCGACTGATGAATCATTTTCAAACTAGTGAGCTTTTATACTTCAATACTATTTTACTAAAGGTTTACTTCACATTACTTTTAATACTACGCTAATACCTCGGTATATTGAAAATCTGAAGACTGATAATTAATACATTTATTACAACAAGTTTCCGCTAAAAAGTTTCTTACGCACTAGTTCATTTGTGCGGGTAACGGACTAATTTATCTATTATTATGAGTATTCATTATAAGTTTACTGTATTGAGGTATCATTGTGTGTGGTATAATTAATAAAGAGTATAGGCTCAGGCTAGAGAGATTTTTTGAGCTTATAGACTCAGGCTCGGGCTCTAGGCTCAAGCTACTAAGTCTGAAAAATTCTCACAAAATTTCAATATTCTATGCATAACTGCTACGAATATTCAAAATAAACTGACATTCTTAAAAGGAGGAATAATAACTAAGAGGAGAAATCGATTGGCAGATAACACAATTCGAAGCATCATGTGTTTAAACTCTTTCAATAATTAGATTTTCAAATATTCGCTTCGGTTTTAATTCTTTTTGTATTACATTGTTATTTTAACTTTTAAGCACTAATAATAGATACTATTACAGATAATTTTGTTTTATGATAATTATGTCAATGTTTCAATTTAGGCTCTAGGCACAGGCTAAGGCTCAGAACTCTAAACTTAAGCTCAGACTCAGGCTCAACGTTTTCGAGCCTATGCTCATCATCAGGTATAATACCAGAAAAATAATGGTTTCTATACACCCATTTGCAACTTTTTGGAGAAATTAGATGCTAACGATTTGTACTGTTTAACAGAAACCATGACTAACATTCCCTTTGATATATCAAATAGTTTTATAACATGTGACTATTAGTAATATGTGTAATTTGAATATACCTCATATTCAAAGCTACTGTTAGTCTAACTTTTGATAGCGGCCAATGAGTTCTTCTATTATTTCAAAGTATAACTTAATGACATATACGAATTAATGTAGAATTACCTCTTAAAGTGGAGCAGACTTATAAGGAACTTTAATCTTTTGTATCCAGCTGGTTACTATACAGAGATATTATTGTATAAATTTTCAAACTATAGTGTGTGGAAAATGAATGCAATCAAGCTACTGCTACAACAGTGTATAAATTCAACATATTGATATATAGATTTTAGTTCAGAATTTCGCCTTATTATAATGTCTTCACCTCCTTAATCACTGATAATGGTCTATCGTTTGCCATAAAATTATAGAAACGGGTGAAAATTCGGAGACGTTAAGGACGATGCGATTAAACCAAGAGTAAATGAATTTATCATCAATGACATAGATTTGGCGCTTTATAAATATAGTCTCATTCATAGATATGATATCAATTAATCATTATCTGCAAATTAGTACATTTTATTTTATCACTATAAATGAGAAATAAACTTGTTTTAATAAAATAATTTCAAAGTTATTTTACTCTTGTTAATTTTACTTGAAATGCATATATCAAAAATCTTAAAACAGATCATTTTTGTGTAAAATTTTATATTATGACATTTTTACAGGCGACATTTTGACGTAGAGGTGAAATCAACAATTATGAAACTCAGGCAAAGAGAAAAAACAAGAATTCAATCATCAAACCCTTAATGTCTGGTTAATCTTTGGCTTTTAATACTTTATTGTCTCAGGAATGATAAAAATGAAGATTCATATCAATAACTTTGATATACTACAGCACTTTGAGGTGTTGCTCAGTTTAGTTGTGTGACCATATCTATTGCTTTTTAATTCTTACCTTCGTTGTTATAAAACTTTTGAACCTTGAAATAGCATTTATTTTCGGTGGTTCGACATCATTAGAATTTAAAAGGAGTTCAAAATGGGACACAATTGGATATATGATGAGATAAATGGAAACGATTTATACAAAAGCGAAATTTCTCTTAAAGCATATTGACAAAAACATAAAATAATTGAATTATTTCTGGTCTTAACACCTATTTTAGTTTCACTTATGCTGATTAAGTCTAAAGTTATGGTAATCTTTGAATTCAAAAGTTCGAAAATACTTTGCGTATATTTTATTTTATGCATAATTGTTATATTTTTTCTATTACTTCGTCGCTTGTTATTATAGTAAAATTAGATTCAAATCACCCAATAGCACAGTATCTAAATCAGAGTATTCTATAGAATAGGCCCAGTTGAGAAAGTGGACAAAACCTATATAGGGCAATTCTACTTGAAGAATAGTGTACAGTAGCAGGTATCTTCAGTGTCGGAAACTAGTCGCTCATAAAATATAGGCCAAAATTGTAAAAGTTTTTTTGACTATAACTGGTCATTTGATCAATACATTTCAATGATGTATATATCATAGGACTCAGTTCATTAAATGAAATCCAGCGACATATAAATCATATTAATCAGATGTATACTTTGGAAGTTATAGCCAAAAAATCTTATGTCGGATCAGGTTAGGTAAGGTTATTTTAAATTAGAACGCCCATGTAGATTTATTTGGTTTAGGTTAGTTTAAAGACGATCTTTCCTTTCATTTTCTAAATCAAATATTTTTATATTAGCTTCACTATACTAGTGGATCACGCTCATGTATGCCACGTCCCTATTCTATAGTTTATCCTGGTGAAACATCTATTTTTACAAATTTTAAAATTTATCAATATTTTTAGTATTTGTTTCCGACAATTCGGACCATTTGAATTTTATTTTATTTTATGTGTAGATATTAGAAATCATATTTATATTACGATTCTCAGCAGGGACTATTCTATAGAATATCCTTAAATCAATATCAAGTATTTTTATTTCTAGAAAATTTAATGAATTGATAGCCGAACACAACAGTATCTGAATGATATGATTGTTCATAACAAATTCTGTAAGAAATATTTGTTTGCAGTAACCTATAGTTTACTAACAATCAATCTAATGATATTACCCTGCCGTTTATTTGAAGAAGTAATTCAACATATTTTCTTTCTGGTAATAATAAAAATGACAGTGACTTAACTATCTAAATTTATACATATTTATATAACACCATCTAATAATAAGGAATCATATAAATTTTTATTTAAATTCTACCCGAACACGATATTGAAGATGAAGAATTTCAAAAGATGAAATACATTAGTTTAGAATCACTACACACTGAATTGCCAATAAAATGAAGCATTTGTGGCAAACTTTGTCTATTCTGCTAAATCAGGACAAAATGCATCAAAATTGGGGCCTACTCTGGAATAGTCAAACTGAAATTTGGACACATGGTCACCCTAGTAAAGAATAAATTGATAATCCCATACCATAACCATAACATAAGCCTCAATGCAAATATTAGTATTACATTGTTTTTCTATTGCTTTTAACGGAATTGCAAATAACTTTTACGTTTCGTCAAAACTAAATAACAGCAAATGTTTTTATATAAAACTATTAAATGTTTACGAAAATTGGAAATCTAAATATGGAAACAAATCAGGTTTGAGTTATGAAACTAAAACTATATTTACATTAATCTCTTCCATAACATAATGGTTTAAAATGTGTTAATAATCTCATAAATGTTCGCAATTCGATGCATTGCTTGAAAGCAATTGGATCAAACTAGATTTTACGTGGCCAGAGAATTCAGACATGAATTTTCTATACAAATAATCTGTAACTCATACAGAGATCAAATATATAAATTTCATTTGCTGCAAATGACCAGAACATCGGTAAAAAATTCCAAAAATTCGACTAGACTACGTGACCAGAGACTTTCGATATAAGCTTTCTATATAAATAAACTACAACTTTAGCTGAGTTCAAATATATAAATTTCATTTGCCGCAAATGATCAGAACATTGGTAAAAAATTTCCGAATAATCAAGTATATAGAAAATTCTCGTAAAATAAATTTATGGAATCAAGTTTCAGCTCAAGACGATTGAAATGAAAAGAATTTCATTGTTTTGATCATATATTTTGATGAGACTTCAAAAATTTTTAAAAATATTGAAAAAAATATGAGTACAAGATCCTACAGGACCTTGGTCTAAAGTAGTGCCCTGTTAAGATATAAGTCGAACCTCTAGAGTTGGGCACCTTGTAAAAATTGGCACTTGCCTAATTTGTGCAGAAAGCTGCAGAGAGTGTAGAAACTCATAGAGTTTACATTATGTTCAACCTTAGAAAGTTGGGCAATTCTATAACTTGAAACTTAGGCATAATTTAGGGTTTTTGTAGGAGTTAAAAATCTATTAAAGCTGAACATAATATGCACAAAGTTGAATAAGTCACACGTGTCATATTATAGTGACAGATCTTAAAGAGAAAATGTATGCCATATTTATTAAAATGTGATATTTTCTAAAATGTCTCAAAAATCAAAAACTAAAAGTGTTTTAAATGAACTAACATTATCAAAGAAGATCGAGCTAATTAATTATTTATCTCAACCACAAGTGACACAAAGAAATGCAGCGAAGAAATTTAATGTGATTAAAGGAACTGTCACTGGTATTAAAAAACGGTCTAATGAATATTTAGAGACATTTTTTTGAAAACTCTTCAAATGAAAAATACAGAAAGTTGAAAAATAATGAAAATCATCGAATCAATGAGGCTGTATTTCGATGGTTCAAAAAAAGCTCGTGCGCATAATATTCCGATTTCTGGTCCAATTCATTCAAAGTGAAGCCCGAAAATATGCTGAAAATTTTGAAATTCAAGACTACCACTTCAAATGGTTGGTTGGATCGTAGCACGTGAATTCAGCCCCAGCAATTCAGCCTCAGACAATTCAGCCCCGACAATTCAGCTCCCGACAATTCAGCTCCCGACAATTAAGCCCTAATACTATTCAGCTCCTGACAATTCACCCCTAAACAACTGTAACTACTCTATAGCCTAATGGTTAGAGTCTCCATTAGGAGTAGATTTTAAGCTTAATTCAGTTTCATTTGATCAAATTAATTAATTATATTAAGTTTGATCAAATCAAATCGAATTGTGATAATCAACAATTTTTCAAAGCTTGCGCCAGTTGCAAGTTGAACAGTACTTGGCAGGAATCAAACCAAAGACAAAAAAGAAGAGATATCGAGATGCAGCATCAAATTTGAAAGAGAATGTGGCGAAGTATGGACAAACTCCTATTATAGAATATCTTAGGAGTATCGCCCATAATCTTTCTTTTTAATACTTTTTAATTTTTTATATTTGAATTCATTATGTTTTTAAAGCTATTTTAAAAATTTTACTTTAATAAAATTTCAAAATCGAAGTATACTTTGTTGGGGCTGAATTGTCAGGAGCTGAATAGTACTAGGGCTGAATTGTGGGGGCTGAATTGTCGGGAGCTGAATTTTTTTGAGGCTGAGTTGACGTGGCTGAATTGTCTGGGGCTGAATTGCTGGGGCTGAATTGTCATGGAACCTGGTTGGATAGTTTCAGAAAAAGGCATTAAATAGTATTTCGTGTACTTTCTGGTGAGCAAAAATCTGCAGACTTTAGCGCTGCAGATCAATTCAAGGAAAAAATTCCTGAAATTTGCGCAAATTACAGTCCCGAAAACATCTTTAATGCGGACGAAACGGGTCTTTTCTATGAAGCAGTACATCAAAGATCACTTGTCGAAAAATATGAGTAATGCAAGGGCGAAAAGTTGTCAAAAGAACGCATTTCAATATTACTGTGCGCTAATGCTAAAGGTGAAAAACTTAAACCACTTATTATTAACCCTAGAACAGTATTTCATGGGTCAATATGGCCCAAAGGTCTATAAAACTTATAATTATTTAATGCAATTTCCTATGTTAATAAAACTGATAGTATTTTCAAACGAGTGTATTTAGATCGTATTAAGCAATAAATTAATTATTTACAAATTTATATTTAAATTGAATCGTTTTTAAAGTTAGTTCTATTTGAGTTTAGGCGATAAATTTGTATAAGAAATTATTTTTCACACAAACCTTAAACTGATTACGTCAACGATGACGACACTAACAAAGTAAAAAACACGCTAACTGTCATATACCCTAACCCTTACGATAACATACTTTTCTAAATCAATCGATAGGTCAAAAAGACCCATTTTACTGAAATTGTTAATCAAAGTCGTTTTACTGTTTAAGGGTTAATAAGTGGCTTAAACCTCATTGTTTTAAAAAAGTAAATTTATCTAAACTTCCTCTGATATGGAGAGGTAATTCCAAAGCGTGGATGACATCGAGTTTGTTTGAAGAGTGGCTTAAGATCATAAATTCTCAATTTGCAAAGCAAAACAGAAAATTTTTATTATTTGTAGATAACTGTTCGTCTCATACTGAGACAGAATTATCAAATTTTAATAGTATGTTTTCTTCACCCGAATACAACTGCAATAATTCAACCTCTTGATAACAATGTTATAAAGACATTCAAGACTTATTATCGCAAATATTTGCTAGAATATTTGATAGCACAGATAGAATCTCGATATAAGGCTGCAATCAAAAACCTTACAGTTTTAAATGCTATTAATTGGACTATTAGTGCATGGAATAATGTTAAAGCTGAGACAATAATAAAATCTTTTGCTCGTTGTGGATTTCCGACAAATCATACAAATATTTCTCAATATGAAACAGATACAAAGGACAAGGGGAAACTTTGGGTTGTAACTGGGCGGGGCGATTTAATATCATCAATACATCTCCCTTTGAGGTACCTATACTGTGCCCAAATATTAAATCTCAATTAAGTATAGTTTAGGAAAAAATCAATTTAATGTTGTATTTTTTATAATGGATCCTATGGTGAAATCGAAATTTTGGAATCATCATTTGACCCCCTTATCCCCTCTCAAATTTAATAAAAATTTAATCATATATGGGGGAGGGGCTGAAGTTGATTCTGGGGAAGAATCATAGTGGTTCTCGAACTTTAACACCTCAAATTGTTCAATAAAACTTGAACTATGCATATCAATTATTGCTTATAGTAAAAGATGCAAAAGTCTAGGCCCAGATGTTTTCCCACATAATCCAAACACAGGGATCACTATTCTCTTTGAAGTTTTTCTTTCCCGCAGTATCATGTACCCTTGGCAGTGGGCGTCATTCCACTACTTCTGAGCTGGCGTGAGACGCGCGCTCCCGTGTGAGAGATCATGCCAGTCTCTTTCGGGTTAAAGGCACCATCGATCATAGAGTCTACAGTGCTTTTCAGGGAAGTGGCATAGACTATTAACTCCTACCACTACAACCATAGATTATTCTACTTCACTATCTGAGCCATCTATTACGCTTTGAGGTGTTGAAGTTCGAGAACCACTTTGATTCTTTCCCAGAATTAACTTCAGCCCCTCCCCCATATATGATTAAATTTTTATTAAATTTGAGAGGGGATAAGGGGGTCAAATGATGATTCCAAAATTTCGATTTCACCATAGGATCCATTATAAAAAATACAACATTAAATTGATTTTTTCCTAAACTATACTTAATTGAGATTTAATATTTGGGCACAGTATAGGTACCTCAAAGGGAGACGTATTGATGATATTAAATCGCCCCGCCCAGTTACAACCCAAAGTTTCCCCTTGTCCTTTAGAAGAGTTGAGGTTATTGATCACTAAAGCTAAATCAGCAAATTATAGATGAAGTCAGTGTTGATAAATTTATAAATTGTGATGAAAATTTACAAACTACAGCTCAACTTTCGTCTAGTTCTGATGAAATTATAGATCAGATTACCAACGAAAAGAATATCGAAACGATTATACTCGAAGAAAATGATATGGAGGTTCAGGAAAAATCTGATAAAACTATTTGTTCGACTTATCGTGAAATTAGCGAAATGCTAAATAAATTTAAGGAGTTTGCGCTAACAAAAGAAAGTGATTTGCTTCCTGATATTTTACAGATTGAAAATAAGTTCTCAAAAATTCAAATATTGCGAATGCAAAATAGAAAAGAAAAAAGCATTGATAATTACTTTAAGCCGATATAGTCACTAAATCGCAGTCATTATAAGTGTTTTAGTATTGAAACTCTAAAGTATGCTATTGTGACAAATATAAGTTAGATAATTAAATCCGATGTGGTTTCAGTACTTTTAAAATATTCAATTAATAATAAATAATCTGTTAAATATTTTTAATTTTATATAAACCTTGTGAAGTTGGGCACAAAACTTGGCCGGATCAGTGCCCAACTTACACAGGTCTCAGTGTATATATTTTGAAGAAGGTCTCGATAAGGGCGAGAAGATTAAGAAATAACGTAGCGTTACGGATGTAAGGAGCAAAACTGGATCCGTATAGTTTCAAAATCACCGAAGCCGGGAACCGCTTTCTCGCGGTGATGATGTGCATCTGGTTTATTGATGTAAACCAAGTTCAGGCGATGCTCAGTAGGTTCAACAAGGCAAGCGGTTCGGCTTAGCAGGTAGAAAGCCAACGATTTAGCTTAAGATCTGTCCCTTTTACGCCAGTGATCGGAAATTCTCCGTATCAGGTCAAAGTAATCCCGCAAAATAAGCCAGCAAAGATAACATCTCAATAATAATAACTATTATAGTATTTTTAAAAAAGTATTAATAATTTGTTGCTTATAATAACAGTATTAATCTATATTAAGCAAGGAATTTCACATAGCGCTACGTTATTTCATAATCTTTTCGCCCTTGTCAAGACCTTCTTAAATATATATACAGTCTGACCCGGCTATTGGCAACTCGGTTAAAGGCAACCCCGGTTGTTAGCAAGTAATTTATTCGGTACCAACTAGTCTAATCATATGTTAAAGAGTTCGGATATAGGCAAATCCAGTTACAGGCAACTTATGTTTTACGCACCGACCAGTTGTCTATAACTGGGTCAGGCTGTATATATATATTTTTTTAACAGGATACTATTTTAGACAAGGTCCCGTAGGATCTTGTACTCTCATTTTTTAATATTTTAGAAAATTTTTGAAGTTTCATCTAAATATATGATCAGAACAATGAAATTCTGTTCATTTTAATAGTCTTGAGCTGAAACTTTATTCCATAAATTTATTTTACGAAAATCTTCTATATACTTGATTATTCGGGAATTTTTTACCAATGTTCTGATCATTTGCGGCAAATGAAATTTATACATATGAAATTAGCTTGAGCTATAGTTTATTTATATACAAAGTTTATGTCGAAAATCTCTGGTCATATAAGTCTAGTTCAACTAGCAATTAATTGCGTTATTTAGTTTTGACGAAACGTAAATGTTATTTGCGGGCCACGGTCGATCGGTTAAAGTTACTTGCCGTTCAGTTAAAAGCAATCGAAACTTATGATAAAGTTTTTGAAAAACATATCTAAGATTTAAGGTTAATTAAGAAATACAATTATCTCAATAATTCATACTATTTCATGAACAACATTTAGATAAGTTTTTACAATCTAAATATTAATTTTATGTTTCATTTTCAAAATCATACTTAGTGCAGACAAATGCACTTTTTATTTGGTTTCAAATAAATCATACTTCAAACAAAAGCATACCAAATTTTAAAAAATTATGCATCTAATTAATGCATCGCAACATTTTTAACAAGAATGAATAGATATTGCTGAATGCAGACTGTTTATTACAACATATTTTTTTAATAAAATTGCAATCAAACTTTCAAAAACCTTTACAACTAATTAATTCAATGCTATTGACTCACATTTCTAATAAAAAAATATGTAATGAGTTCATGAGAACACAAATTCAATCAAATATTATCTCAAACAGCACAATGCATGAAATAAATTAAAGGTGTTTTAGTTAACAAAGATTACGTAAGTTAGACTTTATTTTCAATATCATTGCAGGAAGTCGTATGAAAAGTAAATTTTACATCTATTGAACTAATGAACACTTTCCGGAACTATAAATTTTCAATTTCAATGTTAAATACGATTGATTCCCACCTAAAAAATATGATTAATTCAACAAATACAGCAACTGCAAATTCGGTACCCAGAATTGAGTTATTTTTTAACGATATAAGTCAGAAAATCTATAGCTTAGTTCAATAGTAAACAGATTTATCCCGAATACTATGGAACTTCCACTATTTTTGACTCAATTCCTCGCAGTACTCGGACTCCAGAGACCATCACCGCAAGATTCTCAACCATTTATACCCTCTTTTCCAGATTTTTCAAGAGTACAAACATCGAATTCACGTAATCCCAGTTATGCTACTAGTAGTTCAAGAAATATTGAAGATTTAGTTTCTCGATCTCAATTGTCATGTGGCTTATCTAAGTATTCAGCCAATGGTATGTCCACCAGGATTGTAGGTGGAAGAGATGCCAGTGTTTCAGAGTTTCCTTGGCAGGTTTCTCTTCAAAAGATGGGATCTTTTGGTGCATCACATTTCTGTGGTGGTGCTCTCATTCATCCCAATTGGATTATCACTGCTGCCCATTGTCTTGAATGGTAAGCGTTTAATAAATCTTATAAATATTTGTAAAAGAAAAGGAGTTTTTCAAGCTACATCAACAGAATAATTTAATTTTGAATTATATGAAATAATATTATTTGAGTATTTCTGATTTTTCCCTTAATTTTTAAGCAAATATATATTGTTTTTAGGAGAGTAGTATAAGTGATAGCTTTTGCAGCATTCATTCAAAAAATGATTCAATTACAGAGTGGGTAGAGAATAAAAATTTCTAAAAACTTTTTGTTTCTAGGACAACATCTGGAAGAAGAGTCAGGTTAGACGCGCAAAACTCTATAAGAGTTGTTGCTGGCACTCAATCCATTATATATTCACCGAGAAGTTCCACATACCGTATTAATAAAATCAAGAGTCACCCAAACTACAACCCGAACAGTGGAGTCAATGATATAGCATTGATATCAATTCAAACTCCAATTGACTTTCTATCCACTAGAAATTCGTCAATCAATTTGCTTTGTTTGCCAGAAAAAGGTCAA
>JAEMBT020000001.1:5960219-6060219 GCA_018873245.2 Archegozetes longisetosus
GTGAGTATATTCATTAGATATGTAATTATTATTTCGCTATTAAATATACTTTTGGAGATATGAAATTCCGGTTTTCACTGATTCCATCTAATATATGACTTATATGAGCAGAAAGTTGATACCTTAATCAATGTTTTTTTTGTCAAAGTTTGTCGCATAAGTCATAATGAACTTAAATTTTACACAAATTGTATGCTCATTATCTGGTTGAATCGTTAGTTCATCTATTCTCTTTCTGCTATTAACTGTAAAGTGATGCAAAAACACTTTCAAAATTAGTTATTTCTCCGATTTTAAAATACTCACTTATTTCGACTAAAAATGTCGACGAAAAAATGTTTATTTCATTAGGAAATAAGGGTAAATCCGGGCTAATGGGTCTAAAGGGGTTTCCGACCCCCACCTCCACGTCATCATTGGATACAGTTCGTCGAGCTGAACATTTTGATACCACACTTGACCACTTCCAACCCGAACCTGACTACTTATAGTCACCCAGGCCAAACCCCCTCGAAAATGGATAAACCAGGTTTTACCAAGTTGAACCAAACCAAACCTGATTTGAACTGAGGTATAATAAGGTTAGGTGGCTTCTCGATCTAACCTATTCTCTCTAACTTTATATCAGGCTTTTTTGGGTTACGGCTCGAGAAATCCAGGGGTTGCATTCTGGAGACTTTACAAAATTAGCAATATTGCAAAAGTGTACAATAAGAATGGATGGTTTGCAATCAATTATTTACAACCGCCTTATGTTTCGCAGTTTGCAATCGTTCGAGAATGTGGCGCCAGATTTATCCATTACGATGCACTAAATCAAAGATGGAAATCTCGAGAGCTATATTTGATAATTGATCAAGTGAGGTATCAAAATGCTCAGTTCGATATCCTGAGTCCAATTTTATATCACTTGGCGGGGTCAGTCACTCCCGTCGGGAGTTGGCCAGAATTGGTCAGGTTCGGATCAGAAGTGATCAAGTGTGGTATTGAAATGTTCAGTTCAACGAACTGAATCTAATGATGTATCACACTTGGGGGTAGGGATTGGGAACCCACTTAGACCCATCAGCCCGGATTAACCCCTTTAAGGTTTGTTTCAAATGATTTTCCATCAATGTTTTGAAATCTAAAACTTGAAATATTAATGATCCATCACACAAAATTATACGTTAGAGGATGAAGTCAATGTAACGAGTGAGAAAAAATTATTTTACCGTAGATTAGAGTAAAAACTAATAGTTACAGTAAAACAAATTCCGTCTACTTTAAAGAGTGCATTAAAAGACTATTAATGTTTATTATCAACTTTGTTCTCAATGTCTTTTTATCTAAAAGGCCAAAGAATAAACATGAAAATTGATTTTTTCTTTAGATGTAGCTAATAGAGAGAAGTTTATTGAGCTACAAAAGGTATTTTTATTATAAAATTCATTTGTTAAAATATAGAATTTTTGAGAAACAAAGTAGAATTAAATGGCTGACAGACATGAAGGTAACTTAATAAAATAAGAATCGTTTATCTGGGATTCTCTAGCGAAATACTAAAATTAAACCATTATTGAGAGTAAGTCAATAAAGTTTTGCAATATGATAGCTTACTCAAAGTGCACAAATCGTCACCTGAATACTGTAAGGTTCTAAATCAATTTTTTTGACAAAATGAGTTATTAGCGAATTCCTATACATTGTCGTGGTCTTGATGCTGGTATTTATTCAAATTTATGAATTAGTGTCTCGTTCGGTCGTAATCGCCGAATTAATCGAATTAGTGGTCATTCTACTGTATACGCCACCACATCCTACTACAGTATATACTACCTAACAGATTAGGTTGATTAGGTGAGTTAAGTAGATTATGTGGATTATGTGGGTTATGTGGGTTATGTGGGTTATGTGGGTTATGTGGGTTAGGTGAGTTACTTATGTTGCGTAGGTTAGGTCTTGTTTCAACAGGTTAGGTCAGGTCTAAAACGTTGTAGAAATTTACAATAATGCGCGAACATTTCCTGCAATCTTTGAAGAAATTAAAATGCAATGTACTTTTTAACTTTATTCAGCGTACTGCAATAGGAGCTTTAGTTGCATTACATTGTATTTATATATTCAAAGCATTGATCTGATTATTTATTTGCATACATATTAGGCTGAGGAAAAAGTTTTTTCATAAATCTAAGCATAATTTTTCGATCTAATTTTTGATACTTTATCTATTATTAACAAATCCTTTCAAATTATAAACTTCAAACACAAGTATTGAACTCTAATTTAATGAACTAAAGAGCAATTTCAAATTACTCCTGGTGATTCCTAGACATGTCTTCAAACAAAGAGAACATCCGCCACTGTTTGTTCTATGAGTTTGACCTCAAGAAAACCGTAGCCGAAGCTCACGAAAACATCACTCGTGCATATCCAGAAACGATGAGTCTATGCTTTAGGATATACACGAGTGACGTTTTCGTGAGCTTCGGCTACGGTTTTCTTGAGGTCAAACTCATAGAGCAAACAGTGGCGGATGTTCTCTTTGTTTGAAGACATGTCTAGGAATCACCAGGTGATGAAATTGCTCTTTAGTTCATTAAATTAGAGTTCAATACTTGAGTTTGAAGAAATTGAAAGGATTTGTTAATAATAGATAAAGTGTCAAAAATTAGATCGAAAAATTATGCTTAGATTTATGACAAAACTTTTTCCTCAGCCTAATATTATTCAATAAAAATTCACAAATTGGGGCTCTGAGATGGAGAATTTAATTAATGCTTTAAGTGATGGTACATACTCTAGTAGATCCAGGGATGGCGAATACTGCAGTAGGTTTTGGGGTGGCGTATACTGTAAAATGACCAAAAGCTAAATGTTATTATATCTTAAAAATTTTTATATGATATAATTTTTAACTATTCTATTTACTACATATTAATTTTCATAAGATTTATATAATTTATCAATTTCATACAGCCAAACTTCTAACAGTAGGTCTCATTGTCCAAAGCTGTATATATATCGATATATTTTGTGATAGGCGGATTATCTATTCATCTACGGACAACCTCTTTGGTCCCCTACATACGACAGCTATAATTAGTGGTCATCTGAAGAACTAGTCGAACTAGAATTGTCCGAAGGTCCTTAATTGGATCAAAGTTTAATAGTCATGCTAGTCCTTTTGATAGTTAATCACTGGGCACGAAAACCTCTCCGAAACGGTTCGAGCAGTGATTATACTTGAATTTTAACGACTAGAATTTGTATTCTGTTACCGGTTTTGCTCGATTTATATTCGAAACTCATCTCCAAGAACTCAAAAAATAACCATATGATTTTGGTGGATATTATTAAATTTCCTATAAGCTGTTATGGTCAAAATGAATGCTTATGATTCTTTAAGTGATTTCTAATACTGAAACGTTACATTAAATAGGTGTTGCTTTGAGCGGCATTCATTTTGACCAAATCTTGTCAGAATTTATTTTAATATTCATTAAATTTTTAATATAGCTTCATGTATAGATTCTGTAAGTTTAAAATTTATTTAAAATTTTCTTAGAATGTGAACAAACAATGTATAAACAATAAAAATAATAGATAAGATGATTTTGAAAAAATCGATTAACCTCCCTATTCCCTAGATCTCATTCCTTGGGACTTATTCTTGTAGGACTGTCTTAAAGATAAAGTCTATGTAAAAAAATACGAAAACCATCGAGGAGCTCATGTATTCTATCCAGATTGAAAATGAAAAAGATCTCCAGTAAGGCTCTAGAATCTGCTATCTAAAATTTCGTCGTTCGGTTGCGTCAAATGATCGCAAGTAATGGTATCCATATTGAGGATATCATTTGAAAAGTTCCTGCAGTTGTAGTTTAATACGATGATTGAGTTTTGTTTTAGCTTTGGTAGTTTTCGAGAAATAAAAAATTTATGCGTCCATTTACTGTCACCCTGTATTTGATGTTAAAGTTACTAACACACCTAGCTTTTTCATTTTTTAGTTTTATCTTTTTGAAATACTATCATTTTGAGTAACTAATGTTCTTGTTTACTGAAAAAAAATCTTGGAATCACCAGATATTCGCAACTCTAGTAATCACAAAATATTTAATATTGAAGTATTGCGTGATCTCTGATCTTTTCTTTGAACGAAAAATTGTTGAATGAAGCTTTTACACGAAATCTAATCATTTATTCACATTGTATACAGACTAGACTTAATGAGCGTGTCATTTCTATTGACTCCAATAAAATGAAAAATGTAGAACTATAAATTAAACCTTACTTTAAAAGCTTCACGAATATTAAAATAAATTTTAATTCTTAATTTGAATTTTTAATTAAATTATATTGTTAAAAAATTTTAGTTTTCAAAATGAATTCAACAATAGAGTATTCATAGAATACTTAAAGCCTTTTCTCAGTTTTAAGTTTATCGGTATATCGACGTCAGTTTTATATTAAGTATTCAATATATGAAGCTTTGACTGCAAGAAGAGCCTCTTCTCTACTTTCAAATAACAAAAAAGTTTTTTAATAATGATAAACCCAAACCGAAACTTCATATTCAGTATTAAGTTTTAGTCATTTAGCCTTATTGGCTAATTAAACATTTTTTAATTTGAGCCTTACTTTCGTGGCTAAAACATCAAAACGTATACATTAAGACATACATTCAAACAGGTATTGAGTCAATTAATTTTTGAACTTTTAGCTAACCGTAAAATAATATAAAGATGAGACTTTGATAAGTCTTATCGCAAAAGCTTTAATAATATAAGAAAAAAATATTATAACGTATCAATAATTTGCATACAATTGATTATTGTGCACACTTTCATTCATATCTAACTGTACTGAAATCGAACCAAAAGTTTGATAAAAATATCAAGTTGAATTAGTTCTAAACTCTTAATCTCATCTCACTTTAAATTTAAAAGTAGTGTTTAATACTTTTTATACTCATAATCTTAAACTTAAGGCTCGGATTAAAAAATATTGAATGACTAAAGAATTAACCCTTCGAAGGAACTGTGGGTCTTATTTGTCCTAACAATATTTTGAAATTCTGTTAAAAAAATCCATAAATGCAAAAAATCTAAAAAATTCTGTATTCTATCACAAACTATTTCTTAACAAAACTACATAATTGTCATTTTAATATTACTTATAATTAAAATTATAAAAATAAATAAGTAAAGCAAAGTCTGGTGTCGTACCCCACCTTTCTATTCACGTAACATTTTTTCGTAATATATTTCAATGCAATTTGGATGAGTCCAATAAGAAAGGGGTTAACTGTGATGTCAAATGTTATGACTTGGATACAATACGATATGTGAATGGAATAGTGGGGTATTTTTATTTAGTCCTTGAGTTCTACGCATAATAAGCACAGATTCGTCCATGAAAATTGCCGCGATTTTTTGACCCCATCTTTCCCTTTAAGTGATTCTAAATACAATTCCTTCGAAGGTTTAAAATGATATATAGATGCTAGTGCTTTATAAGCCTTTTTGATATTTAGAGATAGGGAAGAGTCTCCTCTTATAGTTAAAGTTTCATATTTGAGTCTTTAATACTACATTGCATCAATGCCGAAAACAGTAGTAAACAATGTTTCAAATAATTTGACAGCACTTCAATATTAAAAATAAAACTGAATAGTGAAAGAAGAAGGAAGACCACATTCTTTCATTGTATCATAATCTAATAGAATCATCAATTGTGAAATAAATCATTTTCATAAAATTGATTTATCTCTACTCAGGAACGATTCTTTGTAGAGAAAGAAATTCAATAATCCGATATTGACTTTAATTACACTTTCATATTTTTTCGATATTTTGTTTCTATACTATAAGCATTGCCTGAAAATTCTTACATAATACAGGGTGTAAAACATTGAACTCCATAAAAATAAATGTTAATAGCTTTTTAATTATCTGATCGATTTGTGAATTTTTTTATTTGAAAGTAGAAATATGAAAGGTTTTTTGGGCTAGAGTATTTTTATGATTGTTGCACCACTGTCATTTAAATTCATGTAATAGTTAACGTTATGTTCTATGGAAAAAATTATCTTGGAAATATTTTAATGGAAAAATCAAATATCTTGAAAACATGAGCCGATATCAACACCATTTTTATAAAATATGTTTATTATATCGCTATAGTCAACCTTACAAAATGTGATAACAATCGGTCAAGATGTTTAAATGATACATCTATTTTCATTTTTTATACAGAATATAATATATTAAACTCCTCAAAAATATTTCTTTATAACGTTTTTATTTAAAGTCTTTAAGTTTAAAGGTCTTTTTGGTAAGCTTTCGGAATAGGAGGCAGTAGTAATACTCTAACTGAAAAATAGGGTGACCAAGTGTCTCGCATTGTGCGGGATTGTCCCACATTTAAGAGTTGTGTCCCGCATACCGTATGCACCACTTGCGGGACGGAAAATGTCATATATCTTAACATTTATCTTAACAGATTTCCACTGTATATTTTTATTTAATGCAAATAATGCAATTTTGTTGTCAACACGTTTCCTATCTTAAAATATGTGGAGATCTTTAGATAAAAAGAGTTTTAATCCGATTATCTGATATCTTGTTTTCATTCACATCGTGTGTAACTCTTATAAAATGCAGTTTTCAATCAAATCTTTAGTTTATATTTCAAATAACTGTTATTTCAAACTGTGATTTGTAACTTCAATCAGATTAAAACTCTTTAAAAAATTTATAAGGGGCCAAAATTTTTTTGTCCCGCATTTAACAGTTTTTGACTTGGTCACCCTACTGAAAAATCTCATAACAGGAATTTTTCCAAGCCTACTGTAAGATCTTTGTTACAAATAAGTTTGAAAACTTATGCAAATAATTAAAGAAATATAAGTGAATTTTATAAAAATAAGTGCAGTTATTAAGTCAGATTAAATTTGAACAGTTTTATAGAGGCAGATGAAAAGTATTCAAAGTTTTTAACACATTTTATGAGACAAGTGTTAACGAGTAATAAAGCATATTTATAGTTTAATTTTTTACATTAAAATCAATGTTTTTATTTGAAAATCAAAATTTTTATCTATATAATTTGACTTTATATAATTAAGAGAAAATTTGAGAAATAATAGTAAAAGTATCAAAATAAAATTACGATGATTATGTTTTAAGTTTATGCAGATTGCGAAACCGGTTTCAGGGTAAAAGTAGCAAACAACGAATTTTCTCTGACTGCCTCCTATTCCAAAACGTTACCGTCTTTTCTCTTTATTTTGTAGAGTTTCACTTCATATAAAGTAGATTAAAAGTCATAAGCTTCAATTTTAGCGAGCCCACTATTTTATAGCATGTACATCCTGCATAAACCGTATGAAAAGTAGCCGTAGTTCCTAAAGTTCTTGACCAATGGTTATCAAATTTGTTGCAGTTAACTATAACGATATAATAAATATATTTTGTAAAAGTGTAGTTGATATCGGCTCTCGCTTCCAAGATCTTCATTTTTTAATTTTTTCCATAGAACATAATGTTTAATATTTCACGAATATAAATTACGAAGGTGCTAGAATCATAAAAACATCAATAGTCAAACAATTTCCCATTTTTCTATTTTCAAATGAAAAATTTCATAAATCGATCAAATAATTGAAATGTTATCAACTTTCTTTTATACCGAGTCTGTTTTACAACCTGTACATTCATTTTAATTGCAAGATTAGGCTAGTGTTACATAATGTAACAAGAATATCTCAATATTATTGTTTACTTATGATCATTATGAGTTTATTACCCTTTGAAATTATCTACTGCAAGGTTTGTCTTCATATTTGATGGTAAAATTGCAAACGAACTAAGTTACTTTTCGTTGTTTCATTTAATCACTTTTTGAAATGTGATCATTTTGAGTAACTAATGTCGCTATTTATTGCGAAAATATAGAATCAACAGACATTCACAACTCTGATAATCGCAAAATACTTGACATTGAAGTGTTGCGTGATTTTTGATCTATTCTTTGAAAGAAAAAATGTTGAATGAAGTTTTGCACGGAATCTAATCATTTATTCACGATATATTCGGAATAAACCTAATAATGTGTCATTTATATTGACTCTAATAAAATGAAAAATGTAGAAATATAAATTAAACTTTATTTTAAAAGCTTCGTGATTATTAAAATAAATTTTAATTCTTAATTTGAATTTTTAATTACTTTATATAATGAAAAAATGTTAGAACATAGATTTTTTTAATGATTCCGATAAAAACAGAGGGTTCATGGAATATTAAAAACTTGAGTCAGTTTTAAGTTTGTCGGTGTATCGAAGTCAATGTTTTACATTAGGTATTCAATTTTATTGTGAATTTAATAACTCATTATATTAATACGAAAGCAGTAATAGGGTTTTAAATTGGTTAACAGCACTATAAAGTCAAAAAAAACCTGAATAATGAAAGAAGAAGAAAAACCACACTCTTTCGTTGAATCACACTCAAATCAAATCATCAATCTTGAAGTAAATCATCTTCATAGAATTGGTTTATCTCTATTCAAGAATGATTCTATCAAAAGGAAAAAATTCTATAATCCGATATTGGCTTTTATTGTAATTTCATCATATTCCTTTCGATGTTTGGTTTCAATGCTACAAATATTGCCTGAAAATTCTTACGTAATAGAAACTGGTGATTGGGGTTCTATTGTGAATGGAAGATTCCATATAAATCTAGCTACACTTTTATTTATGTCAGTGGGTTTAATGAGTCAGATACTCCATTACCTCAACTATAGAAAAAACATAAGTCCAATCTATATGAAAATTTTTGAGATGATTTCAGGTGTTGTTTCAGCTCAAAGTCTTGGTTTCACAGCAGAAGAAGATGTAAGTCAATTGATTAAACTTTCAACATCTCTATTTAGTTTTGCAGCTTTTATGATCAAAACGGTAACAGTGTTTACATTTTTTATATCCGCCATCGCATTGGGCATTAACTCAACGATTACACAATTGTTCATTTATGTCATACCGTGGAGTTTATGCTTTTCATGGAGTGTTCATTATTCGATTAGTTTTCAAGTTTATCAAATGATTTACTTTCAAATTATTTGCAAATATTTGAAGCTTAAACTCGGATTAGTTAACAAACAAATCAAATCAATGTTCGAAACAAAACGTAAATTTAACTCTGGAAACGTACAAATGATTATCGAGAAACTGATTAGAATTTATGTTGAAATCAAAGAATATAACGATAATTATTGGTCTAAATATTTATTTTGGGTCCTTATATTAATGGGCGCGACTATAGATACTGCATTTTACAGTGCAGTTTTCGAAAATATGGTCCTGTTCATGAGATTAATTCTAATATATTGCATATTTATTTGCTTTTTAACCATATTATTTCTTATCAATTCTTGTTCTTCGGTAACCCATGAAGTAAATAAATCTTATAAGTTATTACACAAACTAATGGTATTAAGTTTATACTCAAAAATCTCAACCACTAAACAAATAAAGGTATTTGATACAAGTTTTAAGTTATAAATTTTTAACTTATAAATATGTTTAGTATACATTTCTTAATATTATTTTCTTTCGAAACTTAATAGTTATTGTCATTAATTGAACAAATTAGTCTGAATAATGTTGGATTCTATTCTTGGAAACTATTTATGTTTGATTATTTTCGTTTCTATGAAGTAAGTTTCCCATAGCACAACTTTTATAATGAATGCATTTATTTATTTGATTTTGTATAGGTTGTAAGTCTAATGATAATCTTTTTCATGAAAATAATCGAATTGTCGACATGAGTTAAGTCTTATCAACAACACGAAGACATCAAAATGAAAATATCCAACTTATTACACTTATAATAAATTGACTGATTCACTTCATTTAGTTTATTGTGACTTTGGCTTAAGATAGTCAATTTTATAGCTTTTAATTTCGCTTTAAGTTTGATCTTAAAATTAAAAATTTAAAATAAAAATTAATCTCTATAATAATCAAGTATTATCTGAAAAACTAATGCGAATCCCTTGAGCCATTATTCTCAAGATGTATAGTAATTACTTATAATATTTTTTAGTAAGGCATTTAATTATTGATGTATTAATCGTTAATAGTGTTAAATTCATACCTAGTAATTGAAGTGTTTATGTCATATTTACAAGTTACGCATCAAGCCTTGACTACTATCCATTCAAGAATTCAATTTTTTAGTAAGATGTGAACGACATGATACCCAAGGTATGATAGTGATGAAAGTCATTCATAAAGCTCCGTAAAATATAAGGAAGAACCGGATATCAGGAGTATTATTGGGACAACAGATAAGAAAAAATCTTAACGAATCAAATGCTTATTTATAAAAAAAGTAATTTATAATATAAAATAAAGTGTTAGATTTATTAGACTCATTAGTACAGCGAGATTTACAAATAATTATTGGTACTATCACCTCCAAAAGTCTTTTAAAAATTCAAATTTCGCAGAAAATTATAACCAAAATTTCGATCGAATACTATAACTTTCACGACCACAAAATATTATTTTATGAATGCATACTGTCATTACTTTAAGGTTTTTAAAGTTAAAAATTAAAGTATTATTTCAATTATATCTTTTCCCTTAAATCTTGGCGCGTAGTTTAACAAAGACTTTTGAGGTGATAGTATTAGATGAAAGGACTATGGTTGGATAAGAAGAATGTGCTCAAATCGAACAACTAGTGCAACTAATTTGTAGTATTTCTCGTTCCCCATCAACCATATGCAGGAAAATTTTCAAAGGTAACCGCAGGCGATGTTATGAATTTTTTTCAAAAAATTTTATTGAAGACTCTATGAGCGAAAAATGAATTTAAAAAGCTAATTAAGCCCCTTTGCCCACCTTCAAACTTAATGAAATTTTCAAATGTTATAGATACTTGTGTGAAGATATTTTTCACAAAGCATCGAAGTAGTACAAGAGTTGCTAGAGGGTGTTTCGAGAGACTAAAAATTTATCGCTAAAATGTACCTATTTTTATCATAGTAATATATAAGCGAATCGAAAATGATAGGCGAATTTAAAGTTGTCGATAAATTACGTTCAAATTCAATAAAATAGACATCTTCGATCCTTCTGATATAGAAGATGAATAAAAGGGGTCAGTTTAACAGAGTTAGAAATGGAAAGCATAGCATCGCCACACCCCTTTTTGTGTTACTCTAAGTTAAGCTAATAACTATATGTACATATAAACTAGTTCATTGACCTTAATATACTGTAACCAATTCCATTAATTAGTGCCATTTATATAAAATAAGCTCTTAATAATGGTAAATTTTTAGCCTCTCGAAACGCCCCCTAGCAACTCTTGTACTACATTGATACTTTGTAAAAAATATCTTCACACAAGTATCTATAACATTTTGAAAATTTCATTAAGTTTGAAGGTGGGCAAAGGGGTTTAATTAGCTTTTAAAATTCATTTTTCGCTCATAGACTCTTCAATAAAATTTTTGAAAAAATTCATAACATCGCCTGCGGTTACTTTTGAAAATTTTCCTGCATATGGTTGAGAGGGAATGAGAAATACTACAAATTAGTTGTACTAATTGTTCGATTTGAGCACATTCTTATCCGACCATAGTCCTTAGTGAAAATTGCAATTTCATGTCTTTAAAAGTATGTTTGATAGCAAAATAATAATTATATATCTAGTGAATATATTCGCCTCCCGTCTGGTTGACAAAGATGCGGAGGAGTGGGAGATGTCTGGTACCAGTGGCGCTATTTTGTAAATTTGTTTCTCTTATAACTTCTTCATACGCAGCTTGAAGTTGAACTTCATTAGCAAATTTTTTATAGTTACTTGGCCTCTATTCTCGCTGTGCCATAGAAGGAGCAGGGGTTAAGATCAGGACTATACGGAGGTTGTTTTAGTCCCTCCCACAGATGCATCTTAAAGAATTCTTTAACTTTATTACGCTTATGTGGTGTCACAATGTCGTAGATGATGATAAGACTATGAGTCCGCAGAACTAGTAAATGTAAGGCCTATTTTATTTATTTAATTGACGTATTCTTCATTATGTAGCATGCCGAAGGGTATTCGAGTGAGTCTTGTCGAGCAAGACCAGATCATAGCCTTCCACGACCAAAAGATGAACTTTACTGACATCGGGAAGAAGCTAAGACGGGATCGATCCATCATCAGTAAGTTTTAGTAGGATCCCGAGAACTGAGGTCAAAGAAAGCAGCCAGGTTGGACACGAAAACTAGGCGAAAGAGCTGAGCGTCTAGCACTGGTAGACTTTCTGCAAGTCAGGCTTGGGTGGCGTAAAAGGTCTATATAAGTACCAGGAGTGTTCAGAGGGTCGTTGGTTCGTCGCCACACATTAGATACCAGAATCGGGAAAAGCAGCCGAAGCTAGAAACAAAACACATCTAAGCGAGCTTGACTAGGAAGGAACTATTAGTGTCCTGGACCGTTATGTGGCTTTCATCTTCAGCGACGAGAAGAATTTGATCTCGACGGTCCTGATGGTTGCCTTTTCTATTGGTATGATCCGTGGAAGAAGCCGCACCTACTTCCCTTTGGGGGTCGAGCTGGTAGTTGTAACTGGAAGATTCAGAAAGACAACGCGTCAATATATGCCACCAGGACGACGAAAATGTAGTTCCAGGACCACGGAGTTTGGGTTCTGAACTGGTCAGCGCTTAGCCTAGATCTTTATCCTACTGAAAATCTCTCGGGGCCTTTGGTTCAGCTGATATACCGGTGGAGTCACCACGACACCACTAACAAAATTTAGTCTTCTAGAGACCAAATCCAGTTGCCTGAACTCCAGAATCTGATCCAATCTATAATCCGACCTATAATCCAGCTTCTTAAGGAGAATGACAAGACTACAAATTATTAATCAACTTCTTTGAGCCTACTAACGACATGCGTAATCTATTTATGTCACGCCCATAAACCCTAAAAACTTGGCTTTTCGATCGCTACCGCGTTTGGTTTGGGAGTAGGAATTCGAAACTTTATGTGATCATTTGTATTATAGTTTTTAACAATAAGCCAGATTATTATTTTATTTTTAGTGTTAATAAAAAGTTATTAAAAATTTCGTAGCGTGATTTGCTTTGTTACACACTGTATTTTTTACATTTTTTTTCACCCTTTGTAAGCTCATTTATCCAATGGAAGCTCAGGGATTAAGTTCCATACTTTGCGGTATTAATGATCAAATCACTGAAACAAATATATACTTGAATAATCATAAGAAATTTATTTTCAAGTACAAATATTTATTTTTAAATCTAGCTGTACTGATGAGTTTAATAAATATTACTATTATATGATATACGATACATCTTTTTTCAAAATGTATCTAATTCAATAAAATATTTTCTTTTCTGCTATACTAAGAATACTTCTGGTATCTGATCCTTTTTATATTCTATACACTAATATGAATGATTTTCATTACTATTATACAGTGTGTCCAGAAACCTATGTCATAAAACTAAACAGCAATAACTTTTTTAAAAACCAGTTTTCTAGATTCAAATTCTGCAGGCTTTTTCTAATCAAATTGAAATTTTTTTTCATATAATGTGACTCTCAATTATTAATTTGTGAAATAATGGCTTCAAAATACACTTTAGAGGAGCGCCTTTACATAATTAAAGAATATTTTAAGAATAGGGAATGTGTGACAACTATTCTAAGAAAATTCAAAACTTCCTTTAAGACCAGATAACCCCTGTGTTATCGAACTGTCATAAATTTGGTGCAAAAAATTTGAAGAAACTGAAAGTTTAAATGACAAAAACTCAAAAAGACGACCGACCTGTGACTGTGACCACTCCTGAAATATTGAGGAAGTGAGTCAATTGATTAAAAAAGATCCAAAAGTATCCGTAGGAAAAGGTGGCTCATAAACTGGAATTTGTAAAACAGTTTTCCACGAAATCATAATGGAAAAACTTAAATCTTTTTCTTCACAAAATTCAATTGAACCATAGACTGACTGCAAAGAAAGCAGAAAAACGATTCGTTTTCGCAGACGCTATTTTGAATAAAAGTGTCACTTCTGGCTTGACGGCTACGTCAACAAACAAAATATTCGGTTTTGGGCAACAGAAAATCCACACATTTTTCATCAAACCTCTACACATCCGCGCAGTCACAGTCTGGTGCGCTATTTCTGCACAAGGTATTATCGGGCCAATTTTACGACGAAATGGTCATTTCTGAAAGTTACGTTAAGGACTTGGATGAGCATTTCATTCCAACTCTTTATGGATTAGGTGTCGATACGTCTCAAGCTCATTTCATGTAAGATGAGGCTCGACCGCATCGTATGGCTCACGTTTTCAACTTTTTGCATATGTAATTTGGGGTAAACCTCATCGCTTTGGATAGCGACAAGTTTATTGGCTGCGGCATCAATTGGCCCCCTTATAGCCCTGACTCAACTTCTGTGACTATTTTCTCTTGGGTTATCTTAAAAGTAGAGTTTATGCCAATTCTTCTGGGACTATTGATAATCTCAAAAATTGATTGAAAATGAGGTTATCAATATTAAAACTGATGTTATAAATAGAGTTATCGAAAATTTTTAAGTTAGACTACGTAAAACCTATTCAGAACAGGGTTGGTATATTGAGACAATCCTATTATAAACTATTATTTTTCTTCATTTTGAAAAAAGATTCATGTAATTATGTCAAGTAGTTTTTGAGAAATAAATTCTTTATTGACATAAGTTTCCGGACACATTGTAAGTTATTTATTAAGTCGTTCACATCTTAATGAGGAAATTGAATTGGCGCATCCTTAGCATAGAGTGACCACCTCTGACTTATCTTGTAACAGAACTAAAATATCATAGGGGGTACCCTCACAATTTTAAAAAGAAAAATGACGCTTTTATTAGTCATTACAAATAATTAGGTATCAAACATTGCATTCTAATATTAAAACATTGAAAATTATTTCTCATGGTTGATTTCAAAGTTATATTTTTGTTAGACATGGCATCTATCAAAAGTTAATCAAAAGTAAGAAATACTGGTTTATATCAGGTACAATTCAATGCAGAAAAGATTAATTCAATAACTTTTGACTTTAAACCACAGATATTCAAAACATTAAACTGACTTTCTTAATCCCTCATCATTTGTAAAATAAATTCAATGTTTGAATTTCTAGGAAATATTTTTCTAAACATAATTTTCAAAATAAAAGTTTCAAAACCGGACAACTAATTGTCCCGTCGAGACTTTTTGGTTTGAAGGGATTTCTGTCCTTTATTTTTAAAAAGAGGGCTGACCCGTCAAAAACGGGTAGGGTGGTCACTCTACCTTAGTAGCTACAGCCTAAACGCAACTTATTCCAAATATGACATAAATTAATTACTAGGTATAAACCGAAACACTCTCAACTTTTGATACATCAGTAATTACAATCGTTTACAATATTCTATATATCAACAATAATGAAATTCTAGATAAACATTACAACAAGTATGTAGAATGAATACAAAAAATTTTACTACCAAGCATGAACTAGAACGTTTTCAATATTTAGAATACTAATATACTACTATAATATTCTTTATTCAAGTTATTAGTCGATAGGGCTTTTAAAATAGAACTTAAAGCCAAACTAAAAACAATCAAATTGATTGACTTAAATAAAAGTCACAATAAACTGAATAAAGAACTTGAAAGTGAATCGATAAATTTATTATAGTTATGATAAGTTGGGCAATATCGTTTCGATGTTTAAGTATTTGTTGATAAGAGTTGACTTAGGTCGACAATTCGATTATTTTTATGAAATAGATTACCATTAAGCTTACAATCTATAGAAAATCAAATAAATAAAAACATTTAATATCAAACTTATACTGTGAAAAACTTATGCTGTGAAAAACTCACTTCATAGAAACGAAAATAATTAAACATAAATAGTTTCCAACAATTGAATCCAACTCTTTTCAGACCAATTTGTTCAATTAATGACAATAACTATTGAGTTTTAATAGAAAACAATATTAATAAATGCATACTAAACATATTTATAAGTTAAAAATTTGTATTAGTTGGAATCAGTGAAAACCAGAATTTCATATCTTTAAAAGTATATTTAGTGGCAAAATAATAATTATATATCTAATCAATATATTCGCCTTCCGTCTGGTTAACAAAGACCCAGAGAGGTCAGAGGTTACACTTACCAGTGGCACTATCGTTAAGACTGATTTTCCTCTTATATTTTTGTACACAGTATGAAGTTGAACTATTCTTTTCATAACTTTTATGTTTTCTTGTCTCGTTATTCTTTTAAACCTTTTATTTTGCAAGTCAAGATAAAGAAGTCAAATAAAAATCTTAAAAATTTAAAATTAGTCTTAGTTTGATGCCACTTTCGAGCAATTTATAAGAAAGAAATCAATTTGCAAAATAGCGCCACTCGAAAGTGCAACCTCTGACCTCGCTGGGCTCTGTCAACTAAACGGGAGGCGAATAAATTTATATTCATTAGATATATAACTGTCATTTCGTCATTGAATATGGTTTTAAAGATATAAAATTTCGATTTTCACTGATTCCATCTAATAAGTCAAAACTTATATCAAATACCTTTATTTGTTTAGTAGTTGAGATTTTTGAGTATAAAATTAAAACCATTAGTTTGTGTAATAACTTATAAGATTTATTTGCTTCATGGGTTACCGAAGAACAAGAACTGATAAGAAATAATATGGTTAAAAAGCAAATAAATATGCAATATATTAGAATTAATCTCATGAATAGGACCATATTTTCGAAAACTGCACTGTAAAAAGCAGTATCTATAGTCGCGCCCATTAATATAAGGACCCAAAATAAATATTTAGACCAATAATTATCGTTATATTCTTTGACTTCAACATAAATTCTAATCAGTTTCTCAATAATGATTTGTACATTTCCAGAGTTAAATTTACGTTTTGTTTCGAACATTGATTTGATTTGTTTGTTAACTAATCCAAGTTTAAGCTTCAAATATTTGCAAATAATTTGAAAGTAAATCATTTGATAAACTTGAAAACTAATCGAATAATGAACACTCCATGAAAAGCATAAACTCCACGGTATGACAAATGTAAAAAATTGTGTAATCGTAGAGTTAATGCCCATCGCGATGGCGGATATAAAAAATGTAAATACTGTTACCGTTTTGATCATAAAACCTGAAAGATTAAACAGAGATTTCGAACGTTTAATCAATTGATTTACATCTTTTTTACTGTGAAACCAAGACTTTGAGCTGAAACAACACCTGAAATCATCTCAAAAATTTTCATATATATTGGTCTTATATTATTGCTATAGTTGAGGTAATGGAGTATCTGACTTATTAAACCCACTGACATAAATGAAAGTGTAGCTAGATTTATATGGAATCTTCCGTTGACAAAAGAACCCCAATCACCAGTTTCTAATATGTAATTTTCGGGTAATATTTCTAGTGTTGAAGCTAGACATCGAAATGAATATGATGAAATTACAATAAAAGCCAATATCGGATTATAGAATTTTTTTCTCTTAACAGAATCATTCCTGAATAGTGATAAACCAATTCTATGTAAATGATCTACTTCACAATTGATGATTCGCTTTGATTGTGATTCATCGAAAGAATGTGGTTTTTCTTCTTCTTTCATTATTCGATTTTATCTTTGAGTTGGAAGTGCTGTCAACTATTTGAGACACTATTTATTTATTTCTGTTCTTAGTAGTGATATGTGGTTATAATTACAAAGATATGTTGAATACTTAATATAAAACTGACATCGATACACCTATAAACTTAAAGCTGAGAAAAAGCTTTTAGTATTCTGTGAATACTCTGTTGTTATTGAGTTCATTTTAAAAATTATGTTCTAATTCTTTTTTATTATATACTGTAATTAAAAATTCAAATTAAGAATTGAAATTTATTTTAATATTCATGAAGCTTATAAAATAAATAAAGTCTAATTCATAAACTATTCTATATTTTTCATTTTCTTAGAATCAATAATAATGATGCATTCATTAAGCTTAATTCGTATATAACGCGAATAAATGATTAGATTTCGTGCAAAACTTCATTCGACAATTCTATGGTTTAAAGAAAAAGTAAAACTCTTGCAACTATTCAATATTAAGTATTTTGTGATTATTAGAACTACGAATGTTTGGCAACTTCAAGATGTTTTTCTAGTAAATCATTAGTTAATCAAAATTATAGTATTTCAAAAGAAGTCAGAACTAACGATGAAAAGCTGAGTGCGTTCTTAATTTAACATCAAATACTATAGCCAATTCTGTAGTAAATAATTTCGTTGAGCAATGAACACTTAATGATCATAAATAAAACATTAAGTTTGAGTTGTTTATATTGCCTTATTTCAACATTAGCTTGGTTTTGCAATTAAAGTGAATGGATAAAGTAAGAAAGATATATGATAGATTGCGCAAACTTTCCTTTGAACTTGTAGCTCGAAATATTGTTTATAATAAAATCTTAAATAAAATTTGAAGGAAGCCAATTACAGTTATTCATTTAGATAACGTTGATATTGATAAGCGCAATGAGAGAGAGAGAGAGGAAGCCTAGCCCCCAATAGTAATTGACCCACGGCATGACCCCATAAAGACATTGGTCGCAATCTATAGATCAATTTTTCCTGAACAAGGTTTCAATGAGTCATTATTTGTAAATTTAGCGCAGTTCGGCGCCAGAGGGCGTCAAACACAAAATTCGAAGTAACCCACAAAGACAAGTGAGACATTATTTCTGACTCAGACAGTGATTAGATACACTGGCAGCTTTTAGTCTTACACTTTATTTATTTTATACAGCATATTTTACTCTTTTGCACTTTATTTTTACTATTATTTTTTGTTTTGTTTTATTCATTTTATATCACTTCTTCCATATTGTTTCATATATTTTTAATTATTTTGATCCTTTTACACTTGTTTTAATACAATATTTTTACCAATACTGGCTGTGATTCAAATATTTCTAAAATTATTTTCTTATATATTGATTTCTCGAGATCGGGAATATCACCATTGGAGTTCTCGTCCCCGAATTAGTCAAAATCGACGTCTAATTTTCCTCAATCTGTTGCTTGAAATTTTCAACTTTGACGCCCTCTAGCGCCTAACTGCGCGAGAAATCTATAGGGACAGGGGTAATCAATGTTAAGGAAGATCCCCTCTATCGGTTGGCATAGGTTATTTTCTGGGGTCATGGGTGGGTCAAAATGATCCTTCCTCTTTGGTACCATTTATTTCGATCAAAGTTTATACACTTCGTTTTACGCTCTCATTTAGAGGAACAAAACAATCATACATTGAATGTAGGGATGGAGAGTGTAGTCATTTTGACTCGAACAGACTATTGATGCTATTTGACAAACTAATTTTTTGTGCAAATGTTATAAAAGTTATTGTATAGAATATTGAGATTCAGTTCACTAATAATCAGAGATAACTGATTAGTTCAGTATATTATGATAAGAATGAATTGAAATTTTGTTCAACAGAATCTAATGATTTATGCGAACAATTGATTAATAGTAAATATGTCATAACTGAATGCTTTGAATATTGTCCCAAAAATGGAATCGTCTTTGATGTCCAAAGGAGAAAGAATTTATCTTTTCAGAAGATATTATTGTAAGAAATGAAACCTTAACTATTCAAAGATTTTTGGAATAAATTTTATTCAATGATATATTGAAACCCCTGTTATTACTAAAACCATGGATTTTATAAATTTACATTTATACAGTTCTTATTCAGTTTCTCCAGTTCTTATACTTTCCCCGAAAGTTTGGCGGCAGATCAATTACATAGTAAGGGCTCTTTTAGTAGAACTATGGTTGATAAACACTACGTAACCAATTAGATGGACATTGTGCTTGGGTTCCGATTGACGAGACGACGGATTGTGCCGGTCGCTTTGTCTTTAATATTATAGTGGGCCCAATCAATCCAACCAATTCAATCACTGAACACAATGTTAAATTCTTATTGAGTGTGGAAAAATCGAACATGTTTTAAATGAAAGACTTTCATACACTGAAGAGAACCTTAAATACTTTCTTATTGTAAACCGCAATATTCTTCGTATAAGAGAAATATTAAATGTGAGAAATACTAATAAAAAGTTAATACATGTATAGATACATATATTAATATTAGGACTTTTAAGTCCTAATTAAATTGCATATTAGGGCAATAATAAATACATATGATTCATGGCTTTAGTTTTTACATTTGATGAACTTATCTGTTATTGTAGAGGACTTTTTGAGTTACTAATTCTAAGAAAAGTTTGGGCTATTTATCATATATTTTTCTTGCTTAATTTATTCATTTTACTCACAAATTATGCTAAATTTTAAAAATGCAATAAAAATAACTCAAACTTAATGTTTTATTTATGATCATTAGGTATTTATTACTCTATGAAATTATTTATGGCAGGATTGGTCATCATATTTGATGTTAATACTAGAAAGCACTCAGTTTTTTCATTGTTTGGTTTTGTCATTTTTTGAAATACTATTGTTTTTAGTAACTAATTTTCTTAATTACTGGAAAATAATCTTGGGGTCACCAGACATTCGTAGAACAAATAATCACAAAATATTCGAAATTGAACTGCTGCATGATTTTTGAACTTTTCTTTGAACCAAAGATTGTTGAATGAAGTTTTTGCACGAAATCTAATCGTTTATTCACGTAATATATGAACTAAACTTAATGAATGTGCCATTTCTATTGGCTCTAAGAAAATGAAGAATATAGAATAGTTTATGAATTAAACTTTATTTTAAAAGCTTCGTGAGTATCAGAATAAATTTCAATTCTTGATTTGAATTTTTAATTACATTATATAATGAAAAAATTTTACAACATAATTTTCAAATGATCTCGTCAAGAGGGTGTTCATAGAATATTAAGAGCCTTGACTCAGTTTTAAGTTTACCGGTGTATCGAAGTTAATGCTTTAAATTGAGTACTCAATATATTTGAGTATTTATTATCACGTCATATCAATACCGAAAACAGTAATAAGTAGAGTTTCAAATAGTTTGACAGCACTTCAAAATTAAATATAAAGCAGAACAATGAAAGAAGAAGGAAAACGACATTCTTTTGCTGTATCACAATCAAATCGAATCATAAATCTTGAAGTAAGTCATTTTTACAGAGTTGGTTTATCTCTATTCAAGAATGATTCTGTGAAAAGAAAAAAAGTCTATAATCCGATAATGGTTTCTATTATACTTTCATCAAATTCTTTTCGAGCTTTAATTTCAATGCTACAAATATTGCCTGAAAATTCTTACATAATAGAAACTGGTGATTGGGGTTCTATTGTGGACGCAAGATTCCATATTAATTTAGCTATCATTTTATTCATGGGATTGGGTTTAACGAGTCAGTTACTTCATTATCTCAATTATAGAAACAATATAAGTCCAACATATATGAAAATTTTCGAGATGATTTCAGGTGTTATCTCAGCTCAAAGTCTTGGTTTCACAGCAGAAGAAGATGTAAATCAATTGATTAAACGTTCAAAGTCTCTGTTTAATCTTGCAGATTTTATGATTAAAACAGTAACAACATTTTCTTTTTTTGTATCTGCCATCGCGTTGGGCATCAACTCTACGATTGTACAATTGTTTATTTTTGTCATACCATGGAGTTTATTCTTTTCATTGGGTGTTCATTATTCAATTAATTTTCAAGTCTATCAAATGATTTACTTTCAGATTATCTGTAATTATTTGAGGCTTAAACTTGAATTAGTTAACAAACAAATCAAATCAATGTTCGAAACAAAACGTAGATTTAACTCTAGAAATGTACAAATCATTATTGAGAAATTGATTAGAGTTTATGCTGAGGTCAAAGAATGTAACGATAATTATTGGTCTATATATTTATTTTGGGTCGTCATATTAATGGGAACTACTTTAGATTCTATATTTTACAGTGCGGTTTTCGAAAATATGGTCTTGGCCATGAGGTCAATTCTAATATATTGTATATTTGTTTGCTATTCAATCATATTTTTTCTTATCAATTCTTGTTCTTTGGTGACCTATGAGGCAAATAAATCTTATAAATTATTGCATAAGCTTATGGCTTTAAGTTTATACTGAAAATCTCAACCACTAAACTAATAAAGGTATTTGATATAAAGTTTGAGTCATAGATTATTTGTTTATGAGTTAATATGATTCATACATATTTAATATTACTTACTATTAAAAATCATTAGTTATTGTCATTAATTGAGCAAATTGGTCTGAAAAGAGTTGGATTCTATTGTTGGAAATTATTTATGTTTAATTATTTTCGTTTCTATGAAGTAAGTTTTTCACAGCATAAGTTTGATATTAAATGTTTTTATTTATTTGATTTTCTATAGATTGTAAGCTTAATGGTAATCTATTTCATAAAAATAGTCGAATTGTCGACCTAAGTCAACTCTTATCAAAAAATACTTAAACATCGAAACGATATTGCCCAACTTATTATAACTATAATAAATTTATCGATTCACTTTCAAGTTGTTCATTCAGTTTATTGTGACTTTTATTTAAGTCAATCAATTTGATTGTTTTTAGTTTGGCTTTAAGTTCTATCTTAAAAGCCCTATCGACTAATAACTTGAATAAAGAATATTATAGTAGTATATTAGTATTCTAAATATTGAAAACGTTCTAGTTCATGCTTGGTAGTAAAAGTTTTTGTCGTATTCATTTTAAGTACTGTTCTAAGTTGTAATACTTCTGTAGAATTTTATTATTAATTATATATAGTATATTGACTGTAATTATTGATGTATTTAAACGTTTTTGTTGAGAGCGTTTGAGTTTATGCCTAGTAACTAAAATACTTCATTTATTTCATATATACCATAAGTTGCGTATTAGACCGTTATTTTATATGATTGTAATGATTCCAGATATATATGCTTTGTGATTCAAAAAAAATTGATGTATAGTATAATTGATAGATTTATATGATTTCTATCAAAGTAGACAGCATCAACTGTTGGCAAGAAAGATGTAACATAAATATTAAGGCTACATTATATTGTTATGTAAATACAGAATATATTTATTCTAACATTATTCAACTTTTTTTTGGCATTACTAGAACTGAAAGAGTTATACTAAAATTATAAAAGCATAAAAATAGAATAATTATAGTTAATTTTTCATACTATTTTTTAATGTAGCTTTTAGATTTTGAGAAGAGATTTCATAGTTCAGTATAAGAAGCACAAAATTTCGAAATTTCAAAGATTAATTATTGAGTTTTAATTATTACTATATTTTCTTTAAATATTCATGAGTAAAGATCTTAAAGGTAGTGAACTTTTCTCCTTATCATACTGAAAAATATATTCATCTGGATAAGATATATCTTTAAAGTATTCCATATTTTATTCCTTATTAAAATTATTAATTTATATTTTAACTAGTTTTAAATTTTCAGAATTTATATGTGTAGCTGTATTAATATGAAAAACTTAATGAATATTAATATAAATTCTGACTAGATTTTGTGATTTATCGCGATTCAGTAAGATTCTTATCGAGACGAGTAAGATTTCTTGTTAAAGTCGGAAATCTGATTTCAATAAAGGAGATTGCATATGATTTTAGGATTATCCTATTTGGATGCATGAAAAATATTCTTTATTGCTTTGCTCACATAGCTTCATTAATTACATTTATGCAAATAATTCACTTTCACAATAGATAAATTTATTCTATTTATACTTCGATTTATTTTTTGATATGAGATGGTCAAAGCTCTTTCGGCGATAAATCTAAGATCCAGTATAAGCGCTAAGATTATGTTAATTAACGAAGAAAAAATTAAACAGATATTTTTTGAAGACAATTTTACAATTTTTGTGGCTTTAAATAGGGAAAAATTCCTTTTACATATCCAAAGTTGTGATTTGCAAATTGTATTAACTCAACAACAAAGTATTGATAAGAACTAAATGTTAGATTCATTAGTGTTAAAGTATATTAGCACTTAATTTTTAAAAATTAATAAATAAGCCTAAAATTCTAGATATTTCTAATGATTTGTTCATTTTTTTCATAGCTTATAAATTTATATATTTTTAAACTATTCAATCATGTTGACAGCATGCTTAAAATTTTATTTTAAAATGTGCATTAAGTTTCAAATTGCAGATTTTCCAAAGTATTCTTAAATTTTAGGTCAAAAGTCTAGAAATCTAACCAGAAATAGCTAAAATATTTTTTTCTTCATTTATTAAATTTATATTAAAAGTTATGAGGTATGTGTTGAAAAGTGATTAGATTTTTTATCGTAATTGCTTATGGTTTTCTCAAAAGCAATTTATCTAATTGTTCGTTCATAAATTAGAATGATTTTAGCGTTTATACATTAGTTTTTTATTTAGCGCCTAAAAAGCGCTTAAAGTGTACTTAAAAGAGCTCACTGCGATATGAAATGAGGATATGTGAAAAATATTGCCAAAATGAATTCGCCATAAAATCTTTATCAAATTTGACACAATTTCTGCTTTCCTTTTTTTCTGAAACAGTCCGAAAATACTAGTTGTAAAAAGTTTAATATTTATTCCATTAGAACCCATCTTTAATCTATTACTGAAGTACACTTAAGTTTAGCTGATGTTATGTAATGTTAATGTTCACTTCAGCATCATACTCTAGGGTAACTAAGCGTCCAGATTTGAACTAGATAGTTCAGATTTCAGGTTTACTTAGGGTGTCCAAGTGTCCCGGAATGGATAGGACAGTCCTGGATTTTAGTTTTCCTTGCAGAGTCCCGGGAGTACACATTCCAGGACGGCTTATGTCCCGGGATTAAGCATAAAAATTATTACAGGCTAACTTTGCAAAACAAGAATGTTTTGCAAAATAATTTTAATCTTTATTTTCTCTTTATGTTCTATTTTATCTGAAAATAATCTTATTAATTTGACTAAAATTGTAGTACGTTTTTAGCAATACTTATTAGTAATGATTATGTGGAGCGCGTTTTTAGTGTAATTACAAATGTATGGACAGATGAAAGAAATCAAATGAGAATTAGCTTAGTAAAAGCAGAGATTTGCATTAAGTTTAATTTTGATATACCATGCACAGAGTTTTATGATTTTGTAAAAAACAATGTTGTTTCACTAGATGCTGCAAAATCTGAGAAAAAATAGTTTTATTAAAAATAAATAATCTGTTAAATAATAATCAAAAACATATTAATTTAGATATTTTTGAATTAAAAGGTTCCTCTGTAATGTTCCGGAATTAGGTTTCGAAAACTTGGCCACCGTAGGTTTACTGGCCCAGAGTCCAAGAGGAACCCCAATCTGGATGCATTTTGTCCAGATTTGAGCCGAATAGGTAGACACTTCTATCACAAGTGCTCTATCTTATTAGGAATTCAATGTATATTGATTCTAAACTAACGTACTTCAATCTATTAATACTAAAATAGCTCGTCTTTAAGTTCTTGCTCATAACTTTAAAATTATGTTAAAGATAGCTTATATTACTCAATGCCGCAAAATCACAGAAGAAATATAATTATTCTCGCAGTAGAAATCTTGCAACTTTTTATATTTATTGAGTACCGTAAATACATTTTAAGACTTTAAGAAAAATCTAAAAGGGGGAGACCACAATCTTTTTGTCCAGATTTGGGGTCTACAAGACTTGATCATCCTACCGTACTCGGACATGTAAAGTATTAGTCAATGCGTGTAATCATGAGTATAAGTATTAGACAGATATCATTTAATAACTTACTGGTTAATCTTTCCTTCTCTTGCAAAGTTTACTTTTAATAATTTTGTAAAATTCATTAAACACAACGTGAAGATTAAATAGATGCTTTTGATAAAAATTAACTAACAACGCAACAAATTAATTAGTATTTCCATTCTTAAAATATCGCGTTGAATTTGCTTATTCGAAAGCTTTACTGATTTGAATTCTGCAAGACTTGATTTTTTTATTGACAAAAATCACCAAATGGTAGATAAAAATTTGAATGGTCTTAAATAACTTGTCTTGAATAAATATCAAATCAATTTCATGCCACAAGCTCATTAAATTAGCGATACCAACAATATGTTGAGAAAAATATACTTTGCTTATTAATTATATTCATATAATAGCTTTCCAGATAATATAAATCAACAGTTGCAGAATTTTAGTTTATCTCATTAAGCACTATCAAAAGCTGTTCTTCACACGAAACAAGACATTTATTGCAGTATTTCTTAAGTGAATTTTCAGAAAAGCTTAGTTTTCGGTTGGATCATGTAAATATTAGGATGTTTTTATACAAGTTTCTATATAAATTTTCAACATAACCAAAAATTCCTTATCCCTTGTCCACTTTATTCTCTTCGCCATACCTCTTAAAAACACTCAGTGAGACAGTCAGCTCTGCTTTTATTCACATATTTTCTACAATCTGAATCATAAGGACCCTCGAGTTTTTTAAATGCGAATTCATTCAATAGAACTTTAGTATGACTTCAGAAATAAGAATCAATTAAACCATAGGATGAAAGTGAAAGAAATGAATCATTCAAATGAATATAATATTCATTCAATAAATAGTTTTCGGATGAAAAATTAGATTTGCCTATAGGCTTCAAAACGTTCGATATTAGTTTGAGTTCTTAATGAAGAAAATAATAAAAAACCTATTTTTGTGTATAAGTAATTATTTGAATATATCATTAAATTTTCAAAATTCGAACAATTTTCTGATATTAGAATTTTTTTGGAATAAAATACTGATTTTTAATTGAGATTGAATTCAAAGTTTTCGAAATCAGTTTTAGTGTGAAAAATAATTTGTTCGTTGAATCTGATGAGTAGTCAGTCCTCAGGCAGTACTGTTATTTATGAATTAAAATATGAATCCTGTAAAATTTCGATGTAATAAATTAATTAGGATTATGAATTTTACGCTTTTGTAATTTTTAATATACACTTTTTTCATAAATAGCACAAAAAAGAGAAATAGAAAAGAGTCAGAAATGAGAATAAGTGGAGAAAGAATGTCAGAAAAGAAAATTATCAGAAAGGCTTAAAACATATCAATTCTGTTAATAAAGAAGTCAATGCTAAAGAATTACAACCAGCGTGTGACCAAAAATTTTATTTTAAATGCAATTCGAAAATAAGTCAGAACGAAAGAAAACAACTCTTAGATTCATATTATGGCTGTGATTTTGCCGGTAAAAGAGCTTTTATCATAAGAACCGTAGAAAAAACTCTGAAACGCTCAAAATTCAATGAAAATTCAATGAGAAATTACAGTTATAAATATAATTTTTACTTGGGAAATGAGAAATTGAGAGTCTGTAAAAAGTTTTATTTGGCGACCCTTAGCATAAGTCAAATTGTAGTTTATTTTGCGCACAAAAATAAAGGCTCAGTTTCAGGCACTCCTTTTGCCTCTAAATATAGCGAACATGTGAAAAATGAAATTTCAAACGAAAGAAAAAGCTTTGTTATTGAACACATTGACTCAATCCCAAGAGTAGAATCGCATTATTGAAGAAGTGATACATCAAAACAATATTTTGAAACCTCTTTAAATTTAGTCAAACTTTATGAACTTTACAAAGAAAAATGTGATAATAGTTTTCCACCTAAAATTCCTGTTAAAATTTCATTTTATCGAAATATTTTCAACACTGAATTCAACATCGAATTTTTTAAACCGAAAAAAGATTTGTGCGATATTTGTGAGAAAAGTATTTATAATAACTCTAACGATCTTAATTATCTAAATCATCTTCAGCTGAAAAATTCGATAAGAATCAATAGAAACAAAAATAGAAATGATACATCACTTTTAACAATTTGCTTCGATCTACAGAAAGCCATTTCATGTCCAAAAAGTATTGTTAATAATTTTTATTACAAGCGAAAAATTAATGTCTATAACCTCACTGCTTATGAGTGTTTCTAAAACTATGATCTGTGCTATTTGGGATGAATCAGTGTGTGGTCGTGGAGGCAACGATATCGCAAGTGCGTCATTTGCAATACTTGAAAAAATTCACTTAAAATATCCCAATATAAATGAGTATAACTTGTGGTTGGACTCTTGCATTGCACAGAATAAAAATTCAATTATGTCTTTTATATTGGCAAATTTTACTAAAATACATGGAAAATATAACTCAAATTACTATCAAGTTTTCTGCTCCGAGTCATAATTGCGTTGAAGAAGCTGACAACGCCCACAGTATGATAGAAAAAACTTTGAGTAATGCTGAATATTCTCACTTTTAATCATTGAAAGATTGATTCCGATTTCTAATAGTAAGAAATCTTATCAAATATAAAAACTAAAAAACAAGATTTTAAAAATTTTCATCTTTGTTCAAAAATTTAGTCAAACAGTAATTTAGTTAAAATATAATTAAGTTTTTAAAATTTTAATATCTTACCAAATACTACAAAAGCTTATCACTATTCTTGAACAAAAATTATTACAATCGATTAAGTAATAAAGACTACAGACCGTTAAAGACAAAACTCATTAAAACGAAATCAATATAATGTCATTTCCCATAGACCACACATTTCGTAATTTGAATCGACTACAACTTTTGTATTTTTTAATCGATTGTAATAATTTTTGTTTAAAGTAGTGGTAAGCTATTGTTGTATTGAGTAAGAAATTCGAATTTTAGTGTTTTTTATATGAGAAATATATAACAATTATAAACATAAATCTTGAACTTTAGAGTGTATACTTTTGTAAATAAAGTATTATTAGTGTAAAGTTACTGAGTATTTGCTTTTAAAAAGTATATTTTTATTTGATGTTTACTATTTGCTTTCTAGAAAATAACTCAAGATACATTTGATTAAATTTTATATATAAAGGGTAAGAAATACAATAAAACAGATTATTGACCAGAAAGTCAGACTTCTGGCGACTTTAAAAGTTTTAATCCCTCTCCATTTTAATCCCTAATAAGTTAATACTTGAAATCCTTTCACATGTTAACTCTAAATCTAAGATAAATACAAAAACTTGTGAAAAATTATTACCAGACCAAACTGCAATCTACATAAAGAATGTTAATTGAACTACCTTTTATTAAATAGAAACTAATCAAACTATATTTCTTTACATTAGCATGTTTGATAAATTCGTGTAATGAAATACTAATAGTGATTTTTTCAGTGATTTTTCAACAAATTATTCAAAAATGACCTAAATGATGGTGGTTGACGTAACCAATCAGTCAATATCATTTACCAAAAAAATTCGAATTTTCTGCTTCATTGAAAAAGGAATAAAATGGTCTATGAAAGAACTTTTCGAACTCAAACCTTCGCCACTTGAAGAATACTACGTATAACTTAATGCTTTTCGTCCGTTAACTTATTCACTGACGCTGCTTATTACCTGACCCAGTTGATCAGGTCTTTCCTCAAGAGGTTATCGGCGGTGGATTCGAAAGGATCGCCGTAAAATCCAAGTCTACAGTTGGAGTTCTCTGAATGAGTGATGCAAACAACCGGGTCAGCCAGTTAGCTAAACATTTCAAAGTGTCATCTGGAAGGGCGCACTGAATTTTGATCAATAACCTTGACGTGATGAAGGTTTGTGTCATATACAGTCTGATCACACGTCTGGGAATGTCCTTAACAGTCCAGGCATTGTAAACTGTGTCCAGGCAGAAGGAATGTGTCACTAAAGTGTCCAGGAATGCAAAATGTTTGTCAATATCTTTAGAAAATAAATTGTGTCAAACATTTCGCATTCCTGGACACTTGTATGTCAAGATATTATCCATTCCTTACATCTGGACACAGTTTACAATGCCTGGACTGTTAAGGACATTCCCAGACATATGTCATAAATTTGGTAATCTTCTCTTTCGAATATTCACAATAAGGAGTGCATCAAATCTTCCACAAGTGGTGGAAACAGATGGATTAGGTCAATCATCATCATTTAAGTCATATTTAAATTATTTGTTGAAAAATCATTGAAAAAATCACTATTAGTATTTCATTACACGAACTTATCAAACATACTAATACGATATGTGAAACCTTCAATATAAGAACCCCACTTTAGTACGAAATCTCCTAGATTTGGTCTAAGTTGAACGACAACCGTATTGAGAAAACTTGGATATTGTGTTGACAGTGATTTTAATGGTATCAGGACACTTGTTCGTCGCCGTTTGTTCGTAAGACGTTTGTTCGTCGGACATTTGTTCGTCTGAGACTCTTATTCGTCAAACACTTGTTCGTCGGACATTTGTTCGTCTAAGACATTTATTCGTCTAAGACACTTGTTCGTCTAAGACATTTGTTCGTCTAAGACATTTGTTCGTCTAAGACATTTGTTCGTCTAAGACATTTGTTCGTCTAAGACACTTGTTCGTCTAAGACACTTGTTCGTCTAAGGCATTTGTTCGTCTAAGACACTTGTTCGTCTAAGGCATTTGTTCGTCTAAGACACTTGTTCGTCTAAGGCATTTGTTCGTCTAAGACACTTGTTCGTCTAAGGTATTTGTTCGTCTAAGACATTTGTTCGTCTAAGACACTTACTCATCCAAGACACTTTCAGGATGCTTGTTCATATGAAAATATATTTATCCTTGATACAACACAAGTGAAATAAATACGATGTTTTAATCAATATTCCACAATTTATTTGACGAAAGTTACGAATTAAAAATTGTAAGAATAAAAAGAATTACGAAAACTATAATAGTGAAGAAAATAATAATAAATAAGAATTAAAGAATTACATACAAATGAAAGAATAAAAATAATTAAGTTGATTGAAATTCCAAGTTATGGGCGATTCCAATGAGATAGCTGTCCAGATCCCGTGAGCCATACATCATGACGATATTCTGAATCCGCTTTGCTGTTTCCCGATAAATCCTTCGTCTCGATTCTGGTTCCTGTCCTGCGATGAACTGCTCAATCTTGAGCTCGTTCAGACTTTGCTCTTTCTTTAATATATCGATGAATTTCCAGATGGTGGGATGGCTTGCCGAAAGAAGAGATGAAAATGAATTATGCCATCCTTCGACGGAGTTGTTGGTCTTCGGCAAGTCTTCAAGTGTTCCTGTATATTGGTTCCAGAGGGCAAGTGGAAATTCTGGAAGTCTTCGTCCACGTCTACTCAGCCGTCCAATCCAAGTGTCCTCGAAATAGTCGGTGAGGGGCCGCAGAAGATCTTCGTATTCAATAAAAAAAGGTGAAGCCATTAATTCTTCAAATTTGTCAATCACGTCGGCTTCTGGAACAAAGGCGAGTGCCATGAGCTGTCTGAGCTGAAGTGAGAAGTCTGGGTCTTTATCGTCCGTGTATTTTTCCCGAATATCATTGTTTTGTTGAATCTTTCTCCAAAGACATTGACTGAAGTGAAAAAAGCATCCACGACACCTGATACCTTCGTAGATTTCCGAGAAAGCCCCAAAGAGTGCTGGCTCAAAGTCCGTCATTACGCTTGCTGGTTTGAGGGAAGGTTTGAGACGATTCAATTGTTCGAGAAGACGCTTATAAGTTTCCTTGGTCTTGTTTGGAAGAAGAGCGTAGACTAGTGGAACCACAGCATTAAAGATAATCGCGTGGATGGTTAACAGCTGACAAAAAAGTGGCGGCGTGGTCTTGAAAGTACCATCGGCCATCCAATGGCTATCCCTTGAAGCGAGAAGTTCCAAATTCCTCTCTGTTGAAAAGATAAGAATCCGGTTTCTGTCTCCTGCGCCACTGTCCCAAAGGAGAAAAGATTGATTTGAAAGTGTCGTGGTGTATGGTGGTTGGATATCTAGTTCTGTGAGGGACGTCGGTCTTGCTAGTGGAGCTTCAGCGGCACGTCGAATTCTTTGGGTTGACTTCTTCATAGCTGCGACTGATGGAAGGACACCGGCGGTTGCTCGAGAGATTCCTGATGTTTCGGCAGCTACAATTTGTTGTGGAGTCAAGTCTATGTTTGTTGCTTTATCTTTGAGTTTAGCCAAAACTTTCTTTGCATCGATTCTTGCCGCTTGTGGGACATGGTTGTGATTATCAGAGTGATGAATCACCCTTTCGCCATCCGTATGCGCGCGCCTTTACAATTTTCAATATATTTTATGCATTTCCAATAAGTCTTACCTGATTTAGTATAATCCTTGTTGAAAATGTATCCATCGTGGACAAGTTGATCCTTACCTTTGGTACTCTTCACAAATTCCAGTGGCATTTTGAGATCTCGATGGATTAAGGCTTGATGATCTAGAAATACAAAAAAGTAGATAGAAATGGAAATAATACTTACAATTTTGATGAAAGATAACGTCCTCAGTTATCTTCTGTTGTGCTGTTTACTAATGAAGTGAGAGAATAATACAAAAATATTGGGAGTAAATATTTTATTAAATCGAATGGACCAACAAATGTCTTGGACGAGTAAGTGTGTTAGACGAACAAATGCCTTGGACGAGTAAGTGTGTTAGACGGACAAATGCGTTGGACGAGTAAGTGTCTTAGACGAACAAATGCCTTGGACGAGTAAGTGTGTTAGGCGAACAAATGCCTTGGACGAGTAAGTGTCTTAAACGAGTAAGTGTGTTAGACGGACAAGTGTGTTAGACGAACAAATGCCTTGGACGAGTAAGTGTGTTAGACGGACAAATGCGTTGGACGAGTAAATGTGTTAGACGAACAAATGCCTTGGACGAACAAATGTCCGACGAACAAGTGTTCGACGAATAAGTGTCTCAGACGAACAAATGTAGACGAACAAGTGTCTGACGAATAAGTGTCGGACGATTAAGTGTCATGGAACCATTTTAAAAGAATATAAGATTTTAAATGCAAGAGTTATCCACCAAATATAGGACAGTTTTAAGGATACAACGCTTTTAGATCAGAAGTTCTTAAAACTAATCTTTGATTTGATCCAGAAGTTAAACAAGACTCAAGCCTTTAAGCACATAGTTGTTTAAACGAAGACAAAATTGAAAATATTTGAAGCCAATATTTTTAAACTAACACAAAAGTTTTAGAATTCAATAAACCTACGCAATTATATAATTCATTAAGTTGTTTATTAAAAAAACGGTTAAATTTTAAAATTAACCTCCAGCTACAACTCAAAAACCTTAAAAATTATTTACAGATACTTAAGATTTAACTTAATTTTAGCTAAAAATTGTTCAGCGTAATCGATTGCTGCCAATAAAAGCGGGTCACGAGTCTTTTTAGGCATAAAATGACGAGCAATATTGAAAAGAGCGGACATTAACAATAGATAAGATCCAATCTTTCTTAAATTCCATTCAATCGAATACAAACCAACAGAGTTTAATAAATTGATTATCATTGAATTGAGTGGTGTATATATGAGCAATAAACTCAGTAATAAGTATATTAACAAATGTTTCACAATTGTGTAACCAGTTTTCAAACTATAAAAAAATTAGGTTTAATATATTAATCAAACAATCAATTAAAAGCTTACAATTGATAACGTGTCTTGGCCCAATAAATCTGTTGATCAGTTTCTTTCATTATTAATTTTCTGTCTGTGAAATACGATTCACCACCATACTTAATCCAATCAATTTTGCGAGCGTCACAATCGAACGTATTTTTATCGATTCCAATCAGTTCTTCAAATAGTTTGACGAAATTATTATAAGTGAAATACCATTGACCTGATACAAAGAAGTCGCCAGTCTTCGATAACCGTTGATAAATTTTCATATATCGCACAACACTTTAAAACAATAAATATGAAGTAAAATCTCAGAACTTATAGAAAAATGTTCATACATTCTCTTTTGCCCAATAAGTAGAAGAAGGAAATCGAGAAAATAGGCGAAACAAAGCTCAGAAAAGAATCGTATCAAAAATACAGGAATCCAAGTCGGGTTTACATTACTGACAGGTCTAACAGTCAACCAAATTGGATATTCGTCATAGATGTACATTCCTCGTTCAACGTGCTGCTTAACATTTGATGAGCACAAACACGAAGTGTTGCAGTTATAGACACGAAGTTCTGATTTACTAAATGAAATATTCGAAAAATTGAAGTAAAAAGATAGGCTTTTGTGCAGTACTAAGCATTAATCATTGCAAATCACACTCATATTTAAGTTGGCTAAGGGAACCCAATAAAGTTAAGGTGCACTTAAGACAAACTAAAACTTATAAACATTATTGGAGAGCATGATTAACAGCATCTCATTTCATTCAAAGACCAAATAGTTATTCTAAGAACTATAAATAATTCAGAAAAAATAACTAATTTACTATTTAGTCATTGTGTTCCAAGCAGCAGCGATACAGGTATTTGCTACTATATCAACAGGTATTGCATCTCCTGTTACGTCAAGATTTGCTGTTGTAATTCGAGCTAAACCAGAACCTGCCAACATCATTCCACCAGCAATACTAGTTATTGAGTCAAACCAACCACAAAATGGTTCTCTTATACTCGTTGCTATTAAACCAGGTCTCACAATAGTTGTTGGAAGTGATCCCTTCTTGTATTCAAGTTTAACCAAATTTTCTGCTAAATTCTTAGTGAATGTGTAAGTATTTGGAAAGTCTCCAATCAATTCTTTATGATTAAAATTGAATTCCGGATCCCTTTAAAATTAAAGTAAACATTGATTATTCAAAGAATTATATAGAAACTAGTCATTACTTAATGTGATCCAAAATATCTAATGCGTGAGCAGTTCTCATATAAACCTTTTCTTCAGTTACCATCTCCAAAGGGTTTGAATAAGTAGTTGAAACATGAACGAAAACATCCAACTTCTTCAATTCTCGACATAACTGGATAATATGCTTAGTCCCAACGACATTTGTTATCAATTGCTTCCTAAATTTCAAAAATATTATTAATAAATATCACTATCTAAAAGAAAATTAAATTCTAAACCAATACTTTAGATTTGTGTCAAAGGTGACATCAGCCGCAGCATGAAATACAATCGAAACATTATTAATGATTTTATTTTTATCAGTTTCGCTTAAGCCCAAACCATCTGCAATTATATCACCTTCAATCGGGACTACTTTCATAAAATACGTTTTATCAATACTCTTGAATAAATCATAGCTTTTACTAATCACTTCACTGAATCGCTCACTAACAGATTTTCCTTTTTTATTTCTTATCAGAATATAGATATTTTTGACACTTTTGACAGAATGAAGAATTTTGTACAGAATCATTCTTCCAACCAAACCCGTTGCTCCGGTTATTAAAACCGATTTACCCTCAAATGATTCGTTAATATTTGACTTGTTCGACATTTTTTATGATATTATTGAAGTTTTTCGTGATATTTTAAACCAAAATTAGAATTTCAGTAAAACCACAGTTTCTTCAAAAGACAACCTTTTAGTATAACTTATATAAATAAGAAATTATTTAGATTATAATGAATACGGATCGGCGTGGAATACTTTGTTTCTGAACTAAATTAAATGAAATTTCTTTACACAGCTTTAAATCAATTCATAAACTTAGAATAAATATTATTTTATGAGTCACAATCGTATTATGAAGCAGATTACTTGTGAATGCATGATTTTATAATTCTTTCGAAGCAATTAGCTATTTCATCAGACTCTACAAAGTTGAGGAAAAACTTTGGACCTTCATTATTGCTTAATTTAAGATTTACATAAAGCTGAATATTATCCTCTCATTTAGGCTTTAAAATTTTCATTATCAAATTATGGTTGGGTAAGATAAACACATGTTCAAGTTTCTTTGAAATTTAGAAATATAATTGTAAGTGTATTTCGAAATTTGAAATTTTATTGAAGACTGAACTAAGTTACATGCAAGTTTTCCCTAAGTATTTATGAGGTGTAACAATGTAGGAAAATTATTATTTTAAAACTTTCCTTTAATTTACTTTACATGAAATTTGTTTAATCATCAGTAATGAAGTTAAATCAATATTCTTTTGTATTAGAAAGACATTTAATATCACTTATGACTTTTGAAGGTAGGAATTTGGCAAATCTTAATTATATGACAAATGAAAAGACAAAAAATTACAAATTGATCACAAATCTAAGAATTTTTTACAAATCTTATCAATCTCCTTTAATCTCCACAATATTTTTGAGCTTTGTTTTTCTTAAATATAAAACATTGTCAACATTTTTGTGTTTATTATAATTGAATATTGTTATTTTTAAATTTGACATTTCCCCAAGTTGTTTTTCATTTAGGGAAAATACAATCGCAAACTAATTTAGCAGAGTTTCATAATAAGATAAACTTTAAGTCAAAAATATGCCACACAATTAAAGATTTTAAAATATTTATTTATTTTACTTTTCATGGCTTTTGCAATGCGACAGAACATTTCCTCAAGTTTCACAACTATTGTCTTTATTAATTATTTACATCGAATTGAGTTAACTATGAGTCATTTAATTATTATGTTTAATTGTGCGTACAAAAGCTTGACATATGAAGGACTCATTAGACAAACAGTGTGTATAAGAATAGAACGGGGCTACACGTATTTGAAGCTTTCTCTTGCGTGTATTGAATAGTTTACAATTTTGCATAAAAACTAACAAATTTTGCTAAAACTTTATTAAAGATTTGAATAAATTCATGAGAGTATTTTTTCATATGTGATATTAAAATGTTGTTTACATTGTTATGCGGGACATATTATTAGATTTCATGCATCTGAAAAAAATTTTAAAACTTTTAATATGTCTGATAAAGAAAATAAAGCGTAAACTCAAATCAGGGGTTTTGTCTATCAACAAATGTTAAAAATATAAACATTAATAACATACTTGAAGTGTTGAAAACAATGTTTTATATTTCATATCTGCTGCTTAAATTATTATGTCTATCCCTCACTAGTTACTATGCTTTAAGGAAAATATCGGATAAACATTTTCTGAGTGACATGTTTATTTATTTATGTTCACTTTCACTTTAAAGATACACTTTTTTAAGATGACACTAAGCGACGTTTATATTGCATTATAAGCAAACTAAAATTTCTTGATGAAATATAAGAACTGGTATAATGAAACATTACTCGAGCCGATACAGTATTTGCTCTTTAGTATTTACTTCGATAGTATTTACTCTCATTATAATTTAGTGATACTCCTAGTCTATGTAGAAGTCCCGTTGAAATAATGTCGGAAAATTCTCTTTAGTATTTGTCTCGATATAATTTATAAAAGTTATTATTTGCCCAACTACTCAGTCACTACAATATAAAACTACACCTTATTGTTATTTACCGGCATTACTTTTGAACTGAAATGAAAAAACAATTCTAAAAATTCGAAGAGATTGAATTTGAAAAAAGCTATCAACAAGTTTTGAGATGCTAGATATAATTAGTATTTAAAAAGAAAATTTCTGGAGAAACTCTATTTAAATAGTTTAGTTAAATAGACTACTAAAAAGTTGACTTTATACTTAACACACATCACACATGACAGACACACCAAACCAGTAAAGTTGCCGAAAATCAATCTAAATAGACAAAGTTTGAACGTACAGAGGTTGATAAAGAGAATACTCTGCCTCTTTTGAAGTTGAATAACTTTTTATAGAACTGTCTGAATTTAATAAATGATATATCAAATTAAAGCCCTTTAAAAAAGCTTCAATTTGACATATGATAAGTACAAAAAATAATTGTAGTTTAGATTTAATTTTAATCTAAAAATGATGCTCGAGAAACTAACGTAAAACTAGAATTTTGCTAAAACTTATTTTTAGAATTTTTTATAGTAAATTTTTTCTGTGGAATTCAAAGAAATACTATATAAATTCATGGAAACAAGAAAGAAATCTTAAAAAAAGTTTATTTCAATTTGATTTTACTCTCTAAAAATGTTTAGCTTTACGATTTTTGCTACCTTTTGAACACAATGTTAAAATGCCACAGAGTTTCTCTTAGAGTCGAACTTATTTTAATTGAAACTAAATCTGAACTACAATTATATTCTATACTTATCATATATCAAATTGAGGCTATTTAAAAGGGCTTTAATTTAATATATCATTTATTAAATTCAGATAACTCTGTAGAACGTAATTTAACTCCAAAAATGCCCTATTATTCTCTTTATCTACCCCTGTACTACAAATAGTTGAGAATAGATTAATTCGTTGGCCATAATACAAGTTTATGAAATAACTTTATGTTTATTAAACATCTGACGAAAAAGATTTGTCTAAACATTTACTTTACATCACTTGATTCATCTTAAATACAATAATGAAGCTCAAAATGTTAATAAATAATCAAATGAATGAAATGCTTTTTGGCTTACAACCAATGCTACATCTTTTCAGCTTTGGCCTATAAAACAAACTCATGTTGATCAAAATGAACAGTTGTTCAAGTCTATAATATTTTCATTAACCTACAAAACTATTTCTAACAAAAGATGAAAAGCTCTTTCATTAGAACTAAACAAATATATCCATAAAAGTTATTCTTATGATCAGATAAAAGTCTAGCATAAATTTTCCAAATCATTTGCAAATGAGATTTTGTATTTCCAAGTGATTGATTAGATAAATCCAGACAGAATTAGTGTGAACAAACCTTTATGTTTTTCATTTTCAGAGTTCTAATCGGTTAAAAAATATCCACTGAAAAGAATTTTAGGTAATTTTCACTTTATTCAAGTGCTATATTGAATAAGTAATATATCTTATTGCAGTTCTCACTGATGACACCCACTTTCATTTGATTTTATTAAGCATGTAACTATTGATAACTTAAGTAAATTTTTAAAAATTCATATTGTCATAGATTTGCTGATGAAAAGTACGAGGAAATGAGTTCCTGTATTAAAAAGTCTTTGATTACACGAAGTATTCAACTTTAGTAATCTTAGAAACAATGCTTTGAAATGAGAATTTTTTGGTGAAGAAATTTAGATGTAAAAGGGCATTTAATTGCAGATGAAATCAACAGAAAGGTCTCTGAATACAGGTGGTTTTCAACATGTTGCTCTACATAAAGCAGACTCTTTTAGTTGTATCTGACAACCTTCAACATATGTTTTATTACTTTATTACTTATGTTTTAAAAGTGTTGCAAAGATAATTTATTATAATATAATCATTGTATGAAAGTTAATGAAAGTTTCTATATAATTATCAGAGTGAACATTATAAACTTTTTTTAATTTGGTCAAAATTATGAAGCTCTTCGTATTGGTATTAATTCTAATCTCTACTGAATTTTGTTTCAAAGGTTTGAAAAAAATTTTTCAATTTGAAATCGGCTACAACGAGCAAAGAAACTAGAGCCTAATTACTGAAAAACACAATATCTACAAGTTTAGATAGTTTCAAATACAGTCTGCGAAATAAACTGAGCAGCAGAACAAATTTATTAACTTTTTAATTATAAATAATTAAATTATGAAATTTTCAGAAATTAATGTTTTGTTATATGTAAAAATTTAATCTAGTTAATGAATTTTTTATATATACATAATTTGTGTGCTATAAAAAAGGATAGTTAAAAATATAAGCTTAATGAGCACAAAAAAGTGTTTATATTTATTTCTTGTTTGCCAACAATTTCATTGAATGAATCTCAATATTAAAACTTATGATTTTGCTGATTTTAACAATAATTATCTCATCATTTTCTTAACTTAGTTCACTGTTTGGGAACATTTGGTTGTACTTCAGTTGTTACTTCAGGGATTCTAACTTATAAAGGATGTCAAGAATCCATTGGAACCGAAAGCTTAACAAATGCTAGTATTGCTTTCAAGACTATTCATTCCTTTAAGGTAGTTATTAATTAACATTGTTCATTAGATAACCGCATCAAAGACTGAGATTAAACTCAGCTTAAGTTTAATATCAACAAGTTAGAACATATTTAAAAGATACTCCTACAATTATCTGTATCACAAACAATGAAGTGAATGAACAATGAGTCGAAAGAATTATAGATAGCTTTTCAATGACGGTAATTCATTTGAATGGATTCATTTTAAAGGGTATTCCATATGCCAAACCACCACTTGGACCATTAAGATTCCGTAAAACCGTACCGAAAACGTATTCTGGACCGACAAATATCGACGCGACTAATTATCGCAACCCATGCATGCAATCGCTTCCTTCGGACTTTCCATTGCCGCGTGGACTTGAATCTGAAGACTGCCTATTTATAAATGTATGGACACCTACACTGAACAGTTCAGCTGCACTGCCTGTCATGTTTTGGATATATGGTGGGGGATTCAATTTTGGTTCTGGAAGTCAATTAATTTTAAATACTATAAGCTTTGAAAATATTTATGATGGTTCGCAATTAGCACTAAGAGACGTAATAGTTGTTACTTTCAACTATCGTGTGGGTGTTTTTGGCTTCTTATATGGTAACAGTTCTGAAGCGCCTGGAAATGCAGGTCTATGGGATCAAGCCATGGCTCTCAACTGGACGCGACAAAATATCGCTGCATTTGGTGGCAATCCTGATAATATAACTATTTTCGGTGAAAGCGCTGGAAGTATTTCCATTAGTAATCATATTGTATCGAATGTTACGAGAAATTGGTTCCAGAGAGCTATCATGCAATCAGGTCTATTTTCATTTTTGCGTAGTAGTCATAGTCACCTTTATTTTTGGAAATCAAAAATACAACTCTTTTCTATAATTTGAAAGGCTCGGCTTATTCTAAAGCACTTTCCAGAGATACTGATTATGCTTATCGACTCGCACGAAAATTTGCCAATCTATTCCTTACATGCAATGATGACAATACATGGATTGAATGTCTTCGTAATATAGATGCGAAATTATTAATTGCAGCTCAAAGTGAAGCATATTTTTGGAATTCAGAGTCAAAACCCCGACTCTTCCTCTCATTGTACCCGTTCCCTCCTATATTCGGTGATGAGTTCGTGCCATTCTCTATACCGAAAGCTTTAGATGAAGGAAACTACAGAAAAGATATCAAAATACTGATAGGACATAACGAGATGGAAGGAGAGCTATATGCTTTGATTTTCGAACTCCTGACTCCACTATTAGGAAGATATGTTCCTTTTTTCCCAACAAATCCTTTCGTCACTAAAGCCGCCGTGTTTTCTGACATTAAAAATGTTTTTATAAATAACGATACGTTCGGGGAAATTGTTGCAGATAAATATACGGAAACATTTACTGACTTATTAGTACTTTCAAACCCTAATCCTATCCGAAGATCTGCCGCGTATTCACTGGGCGACTACCTTCTTACCTGTCCTATCATATTATTCGGTGGACATTACACCAAAATGCTTTGCCTGCCGGCAAAGTATATCAATATAGATTGACTTATCCTGGCACTCAGTCTTTATGCAAAACCAGTGTCTGGGCTAATGTGACACACGCTGATGATCTCCCTTTTGTATTTGGTCAGCCCTTCAGATCTTTGGACAGATTGCTATGGTCAGATGACGACAGAAAATTAAGTAAAAAGATTATGGATATTTGGACCAACTTCGCTAAATATGAGTCAGTTATTTTATTAAGTATGACTACATTAACCTAATTGAGTTTATATTTCAGTCAAGTGTTAACAGGAAATGGGAATGCTTGGCCTTCTTATAGTGTTAATAATGACTCTGCCAAAAGCATTAACGCATCATATGTTGAGCTACATGCAGATAGTAGCAGATTTGGAAGAGTTTTCGTCAATAGATATGATGGCATCGATGATGGATTTACTCCTTCTGTTATCGGGAACTGTTTTAATTTCTGGGACGCCATTTTGAGAGGACAGTTCTGATCAGATTTTCAATTTGTAGTCTTCTTAAGATTTGTCTTAAAGGTTTAGGCTATTCAACTTTTAGTATTTGTAAAAACGGTTGAATCTTATGCCTTAATTAATTATCAAATTTAATCACGAACATAATTATCGAAGGAAAACTTGTTGATGCAATAAATAACTTTTTGTTTCAATACTTCGATTGATTTGAAGTAATTCAATGTTCTTTGATTGAAATTTATTTATCAAAATTTACTTTTAAGTTCCTAGTTTATAAGAATCTTTTGATACAAAATCGACAATATTTTCATCTGAAAACTCGAAGACCAATTAGATTACACAGTAAAATAAAATTTTGAATAACTGTTAATACTGTTTAAGACATTCGGAGAAAGAAAATTGTTTTTCAGTATAGTATGAATGAAAAGAAACTCTCGATTTTCTGCTTTTGAAGTTCGGATTTTAGCTCTTTTAATCATGAAAGAAAACTTCCAATTTCTTCGATTCTCGACATAATTCGATAACGTGTTTAATCCCAAGGACATTAGTTATTAATTGCCTCCTAAGTTTCAAAAATATTATCAATAAATATCACTATTTAAATCAAACCAATACTTAAGGTTTGTGTCAAAGGTGATCTCAGCTGCGCCATGAAATACAATCGAAACATCATTGATAACTTGATTTTTATCAGTTTCACTTAGGTTCAAATTATCTGCAGTTACATCGCCTTCAATCGTAACTATTTTCATCAAAGATTCATTTTCAATACTTTCAAACAATCCATAGCTTCTACTAATCATTTCACTGAATCGCTCACTAACACGTTTTTCTCTTTTATTTCTTATCAGGAATAGATATTTGTGACACTTTTCACAGAATGGACAATTTTATACAGAATCATTTTTCCAACCAAACCCGTTGCTCCAGTTATTAAAACCGACTTACCTTCAAATGATTCATTAATATTTGATTTGTTCGACATTTTTTATCATATTATTGTAGCTTTCAGCAATATTTTAAACCAAAATTAGAAATCAATATAATTTAAGTAAAATTGCAATTCCTTGAAAAGACAACTTGTAAGTATAACTTGTATAAATAGGAAATTATTTGGGCTAGAATGAGTGTGGAATCGGTGTTGAATATTTTGTTCACACCTAAGTTAAGTAAAATTATAAGCTTAGAATAAATAGTATTTTCATGACAATCGTATTACGAAGCATATTATACAGGATGACAAGAATATAGCTGATGAAACTATTTGAGTCATACTTAAAACTGAGTTAATTCTGGAAAATTCTTGAAACATATTTTTAGTATAAAAGCTGGGGGGTTTTATATATCATGATCATTTTGTACAAGTCATCAACAAGAATGGATGCCTCCACTGGCAAATATTCACTTGTTGAACGCGTGGCTATTGTTAGTCTTTATTATGAAAACGGGTCGAGTCCTGAAAATACTGCTAGAGCATTTAAGACTCGATTTGGCCGCCACTCGACACTCAGTCCAAACACTGTTACAAGGTAAATTTTGAATAAGCCCACAACTATTGAAGAACTCAAGAACGCGATTTCTGACACAATTAAGGCGATTCCAATAGAGATGATAAAACCTAGATTAGGCAAGCATAGATTAGGGATACCGACACTTCATCAAGTGAAAGCTGTAGAAAAGCCACCAAAGGGAGACCATAGGATAATTTTTGACAACAATTTCTAATAGGTTAAAAATCAAAAGGTGGATCAAAAGATAACATTTAATCTCCAGCTTTAGGCCTCTTCTGAAATTTGGAGACATTGTCTAAAAACTGAAGAGTTGGCTTCCCAGCATGTATGGATGTCACAAATCAATTATATTGTAATCTATAAAAGTATATACAGTATGTAAAGGAGTGTTACAGCATAACAAAACAAATGGCTAAATGGATTTTATCCCACAATTTTTAGATAACAATATGACTTGAATAATAATTTATTGAAGTTTACTACACAGTTGAATATAGTATTAATTTATAGACTAGAGTTCATCTTTAGTTTCTTTGGATATTATACTTCGGTCATCATTAGGACAGAGCAGTAAACATAAGGAGTTGAAGCGAGAGGAGTGACTGATTTAATAGGATTCTAGTCAAAACTTAGGGGTATGAATAGAGATTATCTGTTTGTTGATTTAAATAATTTCAATTTAAAACCAGTTAATATAATTTAATATTCATAAAGTTTCAAAGTGACAGTTTGTCAACTTTATTCTATTTGTTGTAACTAAGTTTTATAAATTTGTTTTAAGTCTTAATTCGAAAGAGTGATTATTGATTTGAACCTCTTTCGTGCAGTTAAAACATATTGAGATAAGCACTCATGGCTTCTGATGACCAAAATGATCACTTCATTGAATCCGCAAATTTATGTGTCAATAGAAAGTATCGACAGAACATTGCGAACATCTATATTAAGAAAATAATACATTAAATCAAAGACTATATCAGATATAAATGATAAAATAATTTTTTTACTTTGAGTGCTATAACAGGAGTGATAACGAATTGATTTCCACACGAAAATCCTATCAAATGTTTTGTGTGACTGGCTCTTTCGATTGCATTTATTAGCTGAAAAAAATGTTTTTCAAGTTAAACGTTATTTTATGTTTCATTATTTTGAATTATTAGCCTTACTATCCTTACTAACCCTGCCAATCCTACAAACCATACTAATCCTAATAACCTTATTTACCTTACTAATATTACAAGCCTATTTAACCAAATTCTACTGATCCTACCGACCATAATAACTTTACTAGTCCTACTAACCTAACCCTAACAACAGTGCTAAACTTATTAGGGTGTGGATAGTTAGAAGCTATTTACGAAGTTCATTAAAGAATAACCAATACTCCATCCTCCACTTTCAAAACTCGAAATCTTAAATCTGTGCTAAGATTTCTTATATAGGACTAACATTGCTATTTTTGAGTTCTAAATGACAAACCTTGCATCAATAGATAAATCATCTGATTCGTTTGGGCGAACAATTCCTGCAAACATCTTTATATTCAAATCATTTTCAAACAAAATTTTCATTTAAATTCAATTAATTGTAAATTCAAATCAAATTCAGAGTTTACATCAAATAACATGTATTTTCATATTCAATTCTATTTCAAATCTCAACTCATTTGGAGTTTTCTAGGCCTTTATTCCAAAATCACCAAGATTTAATTAGAGATAAGGTAAAATAATTAAATTTGAATATTTATTCACTCAGTTAGAATTTTGATTGTCGGTCTGTTGACTCAAACCACTATTGGACCAAAATGTTACTTTATGTATGTGATAAATGATAAAAAACTTGTTAATATGCAACTTTAAATTGCAGTTGATGTGCATGAAAATTAGTATTATACACAGTATATCAAATCATTGGTATTAAACCTTTCATGAACCAAAAATATCTGTCTTGAGGACCACCTTACAGGAAATAACATATAGTATACATAGTTTAGCTAACTAATATTGAAAAAATAGCGTTCTAAGAGTAAGAAAGCATTTTGACCTTAAACATATAAGTTACTAAAATTTAGAACATATATACAGAGTAAATAATACAAAAATTCCAAATGTTTTATTTTTGAGCAAAGTTTACCTTTAGTTTATGTCTGGTATTTATTAAAGCCATTGTATCCATGTTGAATTTTTGCAAATACTTGTATGACTTTGTCGATTCTTTGTTGACCGATGCAACAATTAAGTTGAAAACTAAATGAAAAGATAGTAGACCGATATTATGAAGTATAAATGTCAACAAGACGAACGAATGTAGACTTCCGAATAAAATTTGCTGTAAAATCATTAGATTCATTGGTATCAAAGTATAATTCAACATAAAATAGTAATTCTTCCAAAACTTGTTATATCTTATAACTGAATTACAAAAACGATTGTGCTCTGCAATCATTTCATTCAAAACTTTATACTCAAAGAATATTTTATGAATTATATTAGAAATTAATTTATCGAAGGATTTGAATCTTAGTGTGCAATATTGACAAATCATATAGAAATAGAAGAAGCCGTAAACTAGGATTAAAAACGTACAAGAACACATTGACAAATACAATAATGCACTTAAAGCTCCAAACTTAATAATTCGAAACCAGTCACCGAATGAGAGAACCATCAATATAGACAATAATGTCAGAGTAGATAAAGATATCAAAGTCCCTTTTTCTAATACTTTCCTCATGAACATTATTTTCACAATAAATTTCTTAGTGAGGTCTGTATCAAAGCTAATACTATTGTTAATTGTTTTAATTCCTTTCAGAATCTCGATCACTTCCAGCCATTCCATATCAGAGCTATAATTGAAAATTAAAGTAATTCCAAGCGATAAAAAGACTCCCAGTAAAATAGTTATAATATTGAAGAGTGGTATTCCTCCCATATGTTGAGTAATTTCGAGGAATATCTCAGGAGTTCTTCCATCTTTAGAGATTATTAAATAGAATATATAACGGATAGTGTGAATGAATAACCATATCATTACAGCATTGCATTTGATTTTTTGAAATCTTTCTTTCTCTCATCTCCTAAATAGTGATTCAAATCAATTCTATGAATGAGACCATATTTATAAAAAGGTTGATCAATATCACTTATGATTAACTCATTATTTTTAATTTTATTATTCGATTCTTGACTTTCATCGTTTTCGATGTTGGTTGGCATGTTCGACGAACCAAGAAAGAATCGCATAAAAATTGAAATATTTTTTATTTCAAAGATGAGCTACTGTGCGAATAGTTTACTATTAATTTATGTTCATTGCTAAGCAACTTGAAGAAACTTTTTATGAAATTATATTGATTATCTTACTATCACTCGCATAAACTGTTCAAAACTAGTTTAATTAATAACCTATTTCACTTTCTACTATATTAACAGGGTTTAAAATAAAATCGATTTTTCCTATTAATTTCAAAAGAATTAATTATAAATAAAATTTTCTATTTAAAGATATGATTAAATTTTCATTTTAATCTGTCTCATCTGTCGGAATGATTCTCACAATTAAGTATTATAATATGAACAATGATCTTTTCATTTAGTTCTAGTAGAATTATAATCTGGTGTACAAAATTATTGAATATTTATTCTCTTGTATATAAATGTTTTAAGGCTAACCAACATGATATTCTCGGGCCTGTAGGTAGAGGAGCCAAATGCAGGGCATCGGTTGAACACACGTCCAGTATTAAACTGTAATCTAGTTATGAGGTAATTGTGTCCTTAGTTCAAAATAAACTTAAACCTACCTAAACAAATTTGTCCAGTTTACGGTCAACTATTTTTAAAATGCAATTTCAATTTCGTTAACTTTCAAGCTTAGAGAATCGAAATTCTCTGCAAGTACAAGTATTTTATCAAATTTAAATTTTCTTAACAGCATAAGTATCTGAATCTAACACCAAAAGTCTATGCATGTCTTCCGATTATTTAATAACCTCATGAATTAAAGTTTAGCATAAATTTAAGCTTTTATTCCTCTCTATTAATTTTATAAAAGCATTATTGGTAAATATCTAATCTTTTAGGTTTGGCTTCATATTTTGTGTATAAAATTTGAAAAAATTATGATTTGTATCACAATTTTAAATGATTTAATGAATGAACTTTGGATTTTATCTGTAATCTTTTTTATTAATATGAGAATATCTTTTAACGTCAACTTCAATTTAAATAAGATAAATATTAATATAAAGATCTTATAGTGCAGTAATTATGTTTAAAAAATAAAATACAATTTAAATAGTTTCAACATTTTGAAAGTAATGAAAAGTACAACTTCTTAGCATTAAACCTAGATAGATAGACCCTCTGACTATGTTTTTCAGTTTTGATAAGAATAAAATATGATACTTTAGTTGAGTACGAAGATTTCAATAGATTCAGAAAACGAACAGTATAAGTCTTATATATCTAGAGAAATTGATTTCAGTGTGAATATCAATCAAATATTGTTAATATTAAAACTACTTTTAACATGCTTAAAAATTTTGAACATGCTTTTAACAGTCATGTTTCTTAATAATGATTAAATTAAGACTTATATATTACTTATTAAATCAATTGAAATTTAAGCTAAAAATTTATAGATCGCATTAATGAATTTTCGGGATACTTAAATTTTGACCGATTTTCGGGAACATCCTTCGTTTAATTATTAACTTTCTGTATAGATAATTAGATAATTAGACCTGTAGACAAATTTTGAGTTTTATATTTTCAAGCCACGTAAAGCTTAATCTATATTCACGGATTTCTTTTGTTGAAATTCTTATGATTTGTAACGAATCAGTTAAATATTTGAAATCGTTTTATATTACAGTTCATGAATAATGATAATGTATCTCTAAAGTTTCTGGTCATGATTTCTTCAATTCAACCGAATTTGTTAAATAAATTCTCTCGAAACTAAATTAATCACTTTAGAAAATTAAAGAGTTTTAAAGTTTATATTGATCTTTTTTGTATAATTTGAAACAAGGTTTAAAAGTTGTGCGCAGACTTAGAATAAAAGTCTTGGGACACTGTTATATTCTTCTCTAATGGTGTACATGCTTTCTATTGCTCAAAGTTGATATTGCATCAAAGAGAAATTTTAAAAAGTAAAAATTAAAATAATAATTTAATAGTGATCATAATCCGAGTAGCGGTCAATTTTTCGATTAATGGAGTCAGAATGCAACTTGCCTCGCATTTCGGTACTTTTTTCAATGCATTTCAGTTATATTATTGAATAGGCTGATCATTAGCACTGAATAGTACTTACAACTAAATCGCAACAATAATGCGATTCAAAATAATAAGATTATATTAAAATTCATTATATATTCTGCAAATTTTTGTATGATCATACCAAGATGTACAAATTCCTATACATCGAAATTACCTTTTTTGAATTTTTATATGAAGAAGAATTATTACTTAAATTCAATCAACGGCACTAATATAAACAGATACTTGAGTAGTACTTACAAACTAAGAAAATTTCCAAACATACATTATCTCGATTTTGTATGAAAAAATACGAGTAAACATAATTAATTACAGGAACAAATATCTAGTTATACGAAATGGCATTATTAATGGCTTTTTATATTTCAAAATTGCACTAGTCTCTAAATTTTGATCCATATTTAGAACATCATTTTACTATTTTAAAACCTTAACTAATGATAGTTTGGTCTCATTTCGTAAGGTTTTTGTGTATTTATACTTGTATTATAGATTAGAATATATAACTATTTGACTAATATTTAAAGTTTGATAATTAAGTGAAACTTCCATTTGAATTAATTTATTACTTTAATGGAATTACTTTTACATTTATCGATCAAAGTAGATATTAATAGCAATTATTTATCTATTTATTTTTATTGCTATTGAGAATATTAAGCGTAAAGCCTAGTTTCAATATTTCACAATCTAAAATGATATAGGATAAAATAGTTGAATTAAACTAATTAGCAGAAAACTTTACGAATATCTTTGATGATGATTTTCTATACATTTCAAATGTCTTACCAGTGTTTAATTCTACTCATTAGTACTATAGGATTTATTCATACAAACTGGTTTTCACTATAAAAGGGTTCACCATATTTGGTATAGACTGTACTGATAGAGGTCTAACATAAACTTATATAATGACAAAGATTAGCAAATTTACAACCCTTACTCAGTACTAAAGTCGAATACTAATACTAAATTAACTTTTATTATCTATTCGATCAACTATTTTTGCAGATGCAAACGTTCAATTAGAACCTGACTTCACAAAATTAATTATACTTTTAGTGATAATTATTTCTATAATTGTAATGAGTAGAGTACTAATTGTTTTGTTTGTTTTAATTGGATTTTCTAAAGTAACGTATAAATTACTCCAATCTAAACATTCCATTGTATAGTCTCACTTTCTGAATGTAATTTCACAAGTGATTTACGTACGAACTAACGATTACATTTTACATTTCAAAGTTCGAAGATAATTCTATTAGGCTACAGAATACTAATGAAAACAAAACTAATGGCGCAACAGAAACGCATAATAATAAAAGCTCAACAGAAGAAAAATAACAATACGATATTCAATTTGAGTATCGTAACTGGAAGAAGTATGCAAAAAATTGAAGTAGTTTTTGGACGTTAACACATTTATATACAGAGTTGTTACACATTCTCAATGGTTTACTTACAAGCAAGGTCTGGTAACGATTAGAGCCCGATTTTGATCAAAGTTTCAGCAGATAATTCTTCAAAACATTATTATCAAGAACATGTAAGATTTTCTACGGAATCAATCCAGGATTTTAAATATTAATTTTTAAAATTAAGTTTATAATAGAAGATCATTGAAAATTCAATGAAATTATATTTTGTACTCTTGAGTGCGGAAGTGAATGAAATGAGTTTAAAACTTGTGTTCCAAAAGGTTAATTCTTTAATGATTTAAGATAACACACAAAATTTCAAATTTTAAGAATCTTATAGAAAAGTTCAAGATAAATTTGAAATATTTAACACTGAAATTCATTCATTATAATTATTACAAATGTATATCTTTAAATTCTTTATCATAATCAACTTTTTGTGAAATGAATAATGATTTTTATCAATTAAGAGAAAAAGATATTTTTAAAAGACATAAAAAATTATTTTATATTCAAAGTGAAAAAATTTTTAAAGAGAAAAATTGTTAAGAATGATGTTTTAAAAGGCAAATAGCATTTGATAGCGTCCAAGAAAAATAATTCCTTCAAGAAAATAAAATCTTAATTATGATTGTTTTTGTGAAATAAAGTACTTTAAGTGGAGATCAGAAAATTGTTGTATTCGAAAGATATTACAATTTACAAAGGTCACAGAGCAATATCTCTACTTGAAATCGTTCGTTGTACTAGTTGGTAACAATGACAATAAAAAATAAAATTCGAATATTTTATTGAGTCGAAATCTGGGGAAAACACGATATTAATTTTAACTTATTGCACATTATACTAATGCTGTTATTAGAGAAGTAGTTTTAAATGCAACGCTTTTAAAGTGTTAAAACTTTTAGAACTTTTTTCTTTACTTTGTATGAATATTAGGAATTTTTTGATTTTATCACAAAACTATAAGAAAATATTATTCTTATCAAAGTTTGCCAAATAGCTTTTTTACACACATTCGGTCTAAAAAGTAGTGTTCTAAAACATAAAATATTGAAAAATAGATCTATTAATATGGAATTGAGCAACAAATCGTAGGATTCAAGACCACGTAAACTTTTTGTTAACGAAGGAATCAATGATTTTATTAAATCATTACCGAGTGGACCGACTCACTATAGATGTGATAAAAGTCGCAAATATTCACAGATTATTCATTAACTTCTTTCCGGAACATAAATATGATATTGAATATAATCTTTTTCCTGAATAGTTTAAAAATTCTGGTTTGACTATAGGAAATCTTAAAGTTGATAATTGTAAAACGTGGGACAAAATTCATATCGAGATTATGAATTTGCAATATAATTAAGAGCTGGAATTAACTAATGAAGTTAAGAAAAGTTAGAATTATATCAAAAGAAAGTGAATTAATTCTATTATTTTAAGCAAGATAAAAGCAAAATTATTATTAAATGACGAAAAACAAAGAATATTTACCACGATTTTCAGAGGAATCTTCAGATGCCTATAACTGATGTGTGTGCACAATATTATTTATGAAAGTTTTACTGTTATAACTTCGGGTTACAAGACTCGAAATCAAAAAAAAAATTGTTATGTTCATATATCTTGAAATACTCAAAAATTGGTCAAATGAAGTGATTTCATTCATTCATTTATTATTACACAAATTTTTCATAGCTCTAGTTTCAAATTTTTAAATATTTTTCTGACAACTACTTTAGTCAATAAAAATATGTTTTGCGAGCTTTTGTGAACATTTAACAATGAGTGCCAATTTCGAACAAATTACAGTCCACTATTCTATCCCCTTGGTATAACCATTGTTATAGTCTATGATTTTACGAAAAATTTTTCAGAAACCATAAGAAATAAATTAGGATATTGTTCAGATATCAGAAAAATTCAATTCACTGAAACTGAAAAGAAAATATCTCACCTTATTTACTTAGTGCGATATTTATTAGATTTATTCAAATTTGATGTTGATATTCACTAAGTTAATTATTTGAACGGCTTATGTTTAGCTTACGAAGAAGTCTTTGCCAATTTCATGCGAAAAACTTTTAGATATCTAAGACTTATATGTACCGAAATCAGAATCTAAAACAGCAGCTAAAACAAGAGGCTATCAACATGATACTTTTATGAAATGTTTGAAGATTCAATAAGGGCAGATACTTTTGATGATCAATCCTAATAGAACTTAATGTGCTGAGTCGAAAGTAATAAATAACATGCCATGATTTATTCAACTACTACGTCAAAAATGAATTCTTGTGAAGATTTCAGTTTTGAGTACCTCTGATCATTTCACTGACAAAAGTGGCTTACATAAAGTATAAATAATTGGACTCATCCAATATAACAAGTAGCATTTTGATACCTGGCTTTTATCAATTAATCACTGAAGTATTTCTCGATATATTTAGTCGATATTTGGATTATACTACAAAATGTTTTTGTCATTTTTCACGAGGAACGTTATACTAGTTGAGCCCTTATGGTTTTCCATGAGAATCAAAAATATCGAAGAGGAGTTCCTTACATTCTATTTGAGTCAAAATAGCTATATATTAGTCATTAAATCAAGTCAAAAAGTTGTATGTCTTTCTTTGGATTCCATAATTATAAAATGATAAAAAATGTTCTAAATTTAAAAACAAAATATTTTTAATGAAAAAATATGAAATAAATCAGTCATAATCAAGAATCTGCTGAAGATTATATCAAATTTAAATTCAATCAAATAGATTTTTCTAATAACTTTAGAATTTAAAGCTCTTCTTAATAAAATTAGTAATTTGTTTAAAATAAATAAATACAGAATTTCTAGAAAATAATTGGTCAAACTATTCTTTAAAATGAAAGTTGAAAAGGACGGGAAAAAGGTAATTGTATTCAGTCATCGACTTATATAAGAAGGGGTCAGAAGTCTCCTTTTTAAAAGACGGAGTCTTAAACCTTGTCAGTTTAAACTAAATTTAGTTCCCCTAAGGGTATTTAGTCCTCTCGCAATGTTTATCTAATACTAAAACAAGAATAATATGATACTTTTATTGGTAAATGGGTCAATAGCCAGATTTTTGATTTTCAATTAATAGAACTTAGTGTGCTGAGTCGTAATATTAACATGCCAGTTTTGTTCATGTATTATCAAAATTTCATTTACCCGAACTGTCCTCGATCATTCCACGGGGTGGTGGTCGGGAATCCTCTTAGACTCAGAATAGCCTAGATTTACCCCTTCTAATTATCAGCAAGTAGTTCTCGGTGATCCGTCTGGTTTACTACTTCGTAAGGGATAAACCTGGTCCCGAGTAACTAGCCATCGTTGTCTCAGACGGAACAAAAATTCAAAAGACCCTTAATTTTTTGAAAATTAACGTTTTATTGGTCATAGAAAGATTTGGTGTCAAGATGGTCTGATTAAAATCGAGAATTGGTTAAATGGTATCGAAATGTATGCTCGACGTTAGAAATGGCATCTTTATAACTCTTCAAAAGTGGAAAGTCAGGAATCCTATAGACTAAAATACTCTTACACTGAATCTTTTCTATAATTTCTGTATTTATTCTGCATCTTTAAACTATAATTTTATTAATTTTATTCCAATTAGAGCTTTATAATTCTAAATTTATGGCATAGAGAAAATTCTATTTGATCCGAATTTAAGTTTTGATATTTCAATCTTCAAAAGATACTAGATTATATTAATTTATTTCACATTCTTTTCATTAAAAATATTTTGTGTTTAAATTTAGACTATTTTTATTATTTTATAATTATGGAGTCAAAGAGAGACACATACAGCTCGCTTTGACTCCAAATAGTCAAAAGACCCACTGCGGATTTAGCTCACGCTTAGTTAACTAACATGTGTGGAAATCAAATAATGATTCAATTGTGGTTTTATTCATTAAAATAAACCTTCTCATCCACATGCTAAAAGACTCTAGTTCTTGGATCCTAAAATGAACATTTCCGTAGATAATGCGTGCGATCTCATGTTCTAAACCACTCCTGAAATCAATAACTTCATTGTAACACAACTTTTCAAGAATAATTTCATTCACATATCATTCAATATTCGATCATTTCTACTCACTGCGATGAAATTTGCATTATCTTTTCAATTTCTTTATTTTTAATATTGAGAAATGACACTGTTTTTATCTATTAAATTCATACGCTTAATCATCTTGAGTAACTATTAAGGCATTTCTAATGCCATCAAATGATAGCTTTATATTTTCTTCGGGATACTCGTTAAACTTATTGTATTATCTTCAGTTTTTCATTATTCCTATCAAACTGAGGAAAGACAATGGAAATGGATCACTAATGCAAATTAAATCTAATTTATGGCAAAAACTCATTATATGTATTGAATTATCTCAAAACAATTGGCAACAAATATGTTATGAAATCTTTCACAAACTTTTTTAAATTGTAAACACTGCTATTCTAAAAAAGACAAGTAATTTATTGGGCCGTGATCAGTTAACCAGCAATAATTTGACAGATAATCTCACGACAGCCAAATCATTACTCTGACCATCACTTGATTAGTCTCTAATTCTTTCAAAATCGCGAATTACTGTTAAATTATTCACCTCAATTAAATTATCAATAGCCCTAAATTGAATTAAACATATTTGAATTCAGATTAGGTTTGTTTAAGTTAATTTAGTTAAGAATAAGTAAGGCTACTTATAAATCACACTAGATAAATTCTAGTAATTTTCAGTTGGGTGATTATAGATCAAACTTTCTTCTAATAAGAAAAGTACTTTAGTTTCTCAAAAGCTGGTAAACTAAGCATTCGTTTCGATCTAAAGAAAGAGCGCTCAATTGTATATACACCACTGGACAAAACTAACTTGGAAATTTTTAACATACTATAACTTTTGAGTTAATATTCTAAATTTAATGGTTTTAAAAGCATTTTAATTTAGAATTTTATAAATCTTATATAAGCAATTATTGTATTATAAATTTGCTTAATTTTGCTTCAAATTTCATTAAAATGTGATAAACCATTCAAAAGTTATAGCTATTCATATAAATTTACAAGTTAGTTTTGTCCATTTTTGTATGTTATACATAATTATAAATGGATTGACTAATGCTTAGCTTAATAAAGTAGTGAATGCTATTGAAGTTTTTTTCATTGACAAGAACTTTAATTATGCTATGCATTTGATGTACAGTAAATAAAACAAAATCAATAATCAAAATGGAAAAACCTAGACTAACAATCACTACTTGTCAGCCTATTATAGGGTGCAAATCAACTCATGTCCTTCTTTTGCATGATTAGAAAGCGTTGCATCAAACTAGTGCCATGTCATATGCGCTTACAAGTCAGTTAATTATGCCTTATATCCAAATTAGAAAATGTTTTCTCTTCATGCAACCATTATGTGAATAAGAAATTATTATGCCGAACATGTTAGCTATGTATGCATTTTATGCGAGTATTAATACGAAAATGGACAAAACTAACTTGGAAATTTATATGAATAGCTATAACTTTTGAATGGTTTATCGCATTTTAATGAATTTGAAGCAAAATTAGGCAAATTTATAATACAATAATTGCTTATATAAGATTTATAAAATTCTAAATTAAAATGCTTTTAAAACCATTAAATTTAGAATATTCACTCAAAAGTTATAGTATGTTAAAAATTTCCAAGTTAGTTTTGTCCAGTGGTGTATTATATATGTTACCGTAAATTCTGATAATCAGTAAATATTTGCTGACTCATTTCATTGAATATCAATATTTTCTAAAACGCTTCAGTAAATTTTGATTAAATACTTTGAATGTAATGATCAACATAGGCTAGTCTGAACCTAGGCTAGCCCAGGCTCAAGGCTCAGCTCAAAAGCTATTATAGAGCCTAAGGCTCAGGCTCAGATCTTCAAAGCTCAAGCTTAGACTTGAAGCTCAGTCAAAATGAACCCATGTCCATCATTATTTAAATGAATAAACTTGTACGTATTTTTAAATGAGACATTACATCGTCTTTAGTGCTATTTATTTAACAAGAGCTACAAAAAGCATTTTCTCATTTACAAATATATCTCTTTCCACAAATTTTGCAATAACACTTTGTTATTAAAATAAATTTTATCTTATTAATTAAATTCATTTGAAATTTTAGAGCCAAAAATAGAATGAAATCAACTAAATATGAAGTTTTTTTTAACATTAAATCAGTACTTTTACACAACTTTTGCTGTTAAAATATAAGAAAAATTCGTAGATATATTGATATGTAATGTCTATTTTTAAAATAATTATAACAATAAAAAATCATTGAGATTTTAAGTCATTCAAGGTATTTCATCAAAATTTACTGTAACGTATATATTATATGTTTGATATTAAACAGTTATCTATATTCTATTTAAAGCATATTAGATGAGTTTATTGTTTCTTAGCAACTGATATAACATGTATTGAAACCATAATTTGGAAGCTATGTATTCGACATTTCGTATGACATGAAGATTTACTCAGATAAGAAATGTCTAATAAGACAAACTTTGTACTGTAGCCTTACTGTAATCCAAAATACTTAAGATTGTTGACTCCTAATTAGAATAATTAGATTATTACAAAATATTGATTTCAAATTTGAAAATTTTAAATCAGATGTATTCGCATTTAAGGTTAGTAATTGATCCACACAATCCTTGGATAATTATCAATCAATCCATTGATAAACAGTATTGCGAAGGAATTCAATGCGAACTTCTTAAATATGTCTCAAAGTCATTGAATTTTTCCTATGAATTCATAGATGATAAGAAAGGAATAAAATATGACTCGAAAGATAAAATGTGGACAGGATTTATCGAAAGGATCGATCGTAATGTAAGTCATACATGATTTTCCAAGTTTTTTAATTCATAAAGGTTTAAATAAAAATTTTGAAATAGTGATTTTTTCATGAGATAATTGCAGTTAAAAATAAAATTGCCTAATCTTTTCTCTTTAAATTACTTTCAACAACTTTGTGACAATAATTACAAATGTTTAAAATTGTATAGGAAGCAGATATGACCTTCAGTCCTATTAGTATAAGTGAAGAACCATTTGCTGCAAATATTGTTGACTGTTCGGTGCCTTACAATATCGAACGATCCATTATTTTAACTCATGCAACAGATCATATGAAATCCAATCTATTTTCCCACTTTACTGTATTTGATACAAGTGTTTGGTCAGTTATAATGACTTCTATTATGCTGATGATTGTTATCATTTCGTTATTTCATAAAATCATTCTGGCTAAAAGGAAATTTTCTTTCAAATTACTGTTTGAGTTGCCATTAAGATTTTATGCAAGTTATCTCGGAAAAGGTATGAAAAACAATTGTGTTAAAAATTTTATTCTCATTCAATAACTTTACATAGATATGCTATTCAAGAAATACTTTTTGATCAACTTACATACATTAATTCTAATGTCTTTTTGGTTGATTGGTGTATTATTTGTGTCTATTTTATTCTCAAGCGAATTGACCGCGAAACTAGGCCTCAAAACACCTGTTAAACAAATCGATACGATAGAAGAATTAGTGAATTCTAATTTGAAATTAGTCGTATCTAAAGTATTTGCGACAGAACAGACTATAGAAGCTAAGAGTCAAGAACTTTATGATAAGATTTATAATAAGGCACTAAACGACAAGACTATTATATTTTTTCGTGAATTCTTTGAAGAAAAATGGATTTATGGAGTGGCGGATCAACAAAAGGCTTTGTTCTTATTCGAAGTTCCTATTAAAATAATAATAAGTAATGTGTCAAAAAAATTGAAACAAAAGTGTAGATTTAGATATTTGTCGGATGATTACGGAACATTTCATGCTTTGACTATTGCTTCGAGTACGAGATTGAACAAAAAATTTAGAGACGAGCTTAACTTAAAGTTAGAAAACTTTAGAACTGATAAAAATGTTTATTTCTCAAATTCTAATTTTTACTTTTAGAATTTCTCACTATATAACAACTGGAACTATTGAACATCAATTAAAAGCAGTTACTCGAGAAAGTGAAAAATGCTTTATTACTGATATTTCTACAGTCAGTAATGATTTTCATCAATTAAGTTTAGATAATTATAACGGAGTTTTTATAATCTTTATGAGTGGATGTATCTTAAGTTTTGTTTCTTATATCATTGAATTATTAATCAAGGGAAACCTTTCAAGCTTATTTCGGGAAAATTGAATCATAAAAAGAGGCGAATACATTATGAATTCCTTTAAGTTAATGGAAACTCAAGGGAACTGTTGAAAGTATTTCTCTGATTTTTGTCTAAAATTTTGTGTGAATACAAACACTCTATAGATTAAAATAATGAAATTTTTGTTTCTATTTATGATTATCTTGCAAAACAAAATAAGTAAAAAATCTATTTATCAATCATTTTTTATCGACATGTTCAGCCATCAAAATGGCTCACAATAATAATATAGTTTTGAGTGCGGAAGAACTTAATAAGAAAGTCATCGAATATCTCGAAATCGCAAAAACGAAGTTCAAAAATTGTAGACAGATTGGTAAATAAAATTAGAAAATTATTGAACAAAGCTGCGAAGAAATAATAATGCTTTTGTCGAACATGAAGTTATCGTTAAAGAAATTAATTTCATTAAAAAAAAAGTCGTACAAAAAACAAATAACTAAAGCTAAGAAAACTCCTGAGAAACACATAGTTAATATAACTATGTAGTCTCAATAACATCAAAAGATATATCAACATCACACAAAGTAATGAGTTTCAACTTCAAGAAAATTATTAATCTATTAAAAATCAAAGTCGGGATCAGAGCACTTAAAACTGTTTCCATAAACGCTATTCTTATACGGTGTAATAGCAAAAGTGACATCGAACTGAGAGGATAAGCTATTAAAAAGCTAGATAATGAGGTACATGTCAATTCCATGTAAGAAAAAACCAAAAATTGTTATCTATAACATCAGTAATGAGTTTACAGTGAGCAAAATCATAGATTACATTATGAAACAGAACTCAAACATTGAGGAAATCGTAAGATCAAATTCAAACGAAAGAAAATTAAACTTCAAATTCTTAAAATCTAGAAACCAATATGAAAGGCACGCAGTTATAGAAATGGATCCAGATATATATATCTTACATGGAATATACATGTACCTCATTATATAGCTTTTTAATAGCTTATTCTCTCAATTCGATATCTCTTTTGCTATTACACCGTAATATATATATATATACACTTACTCACAAAAATGTTTGCACAGCGCGCTAAAACTTTTTAATAATCAATTATATCTGAAGATTAAGTATTAAGATATTAGTATTTGATATTATTTTAAACCTTATCTTTTAAACTTTAAAACGATATATCGGTCATTTAAAACAGATAAACTTATCGTCATGTTAGTCACATTTGTTTACAAGTCATACATTTTTCGTATCACAAAATTGATTGCATAAAATTTTAATTTATTAATTGTGCTTAATCGAAAAGTGTATTTTAATCGTTTAGTGCATGTATTAATTCTCATACTATATACCTAAATTTTGACACCTAATTTACTTCTATGGTAGCTAAAAGAAAAGAGCGGTCGATCTCCGAACGAGATCTTGTCATCCGACACATGTCGGATGGCAAAAAAGTTCGTGAAGTGGCTGAAATCTTAAACATACCCTTTTCAACAGTCCAATATATATGGACAAAGTATCGCAAAGGTTTGGGGGTGGCCAATGTTCAGGGAAGAGGCTGAAAAAAGATACTTAATAATAGAGAGGAGCGCAAAGTTTTGAAAACTATTTTAAACGATTAGCGAATAAGCGCCGCAAAGGTGGCCGCACAAGTTCTCGTGGACACGGGAAAGTCCGTAAGTCCAGAAACTATCCGTCGGGTTATTAGAAAAAAAGGTTTGAACGGTCGGGTGGCGAGAAAGAAGCCGTTCATTAACGATAAAAACAAGAAAAGGAGATTGGCTTTCGCGCGCGAACATGTAGGTAAGTCTATCGAGTACTGGAACCAAATTTTATGGTCCGACGAGTCAAAATTCAATATTTTTGGATCTGATGGACGTATTTTAGTATGGCGAAGACCTTGAGAAGCGTTTAATACAGAATGTTTACGGGCAACTATAAAACATGGTGGTGGGTCGGTACTGGTTTGGGGGTGTATGGCCACAAACGGGATCAGAAATATCGAATTTATTGATGGTATTATGATTAAAGAAACCTATGAAGGCATTTTGGACCGCAATCTATTGTCTTCTGCAGCAAAACTAGGTTTTAATGTCGCAAAACGAAAATTTAAATTTCAGCAAGATAACGATCCAAAACACACCGCCAGTCTTATTAACTAATTTTTCGCCAAAAAGCGCATTACTAAATTAGATTGGCCTCACAATTCGCCAGATCTAAACCCAATTGAACATCTTTGGTCAGAAATCGATAGAAAAATTAGGACTTACTATATTAAAAACAGAGAAGATCTCAAAAAAGCTATCACAGACATCTGGTCAAATATTGAACCTGAAATAACTAGAAAATTGGTTGAATCGATGCCTAAAAGATTGGAGGAAGTCATCAAGAACAAAGGAGGTCCAACATCTTATTAACTTATGCAAAGGTATGTTTAGAAATTTAAGATCTAAATTTTGTGAAGACAAAACATTACTAAAATTTGATTATTAATTATTAAAACAGTTAATAGCTGTATATATAATATAAAGCTATTAATCAATAAAATTAGAATAAATACGGTTTAAATCTCTATAAACCTTTTCAGATAATATCAAATACTTTACGAGACATATCATTTTTAATTTTATATAAAGTTTGTGCAAAAAATTCTGTGAGTAAGTGTATATAAAACTATTGAATCAAAGGATAGAATTTATGTAGGCCTTAATCATTGCAAAATAGAATAGTTCATAACAATTGTAAGATGCTTAAAATGCTTGAGCTTTGGGCATCTTTGTAAAGATTATAGATCAGAAAGACGTGTCACTAATTTACTATCTTTTATTTTAACACGCTTTTCAAAATTAATAGTTGGATCAAAATGATCCAAAAATAGTGAAATTCTAAATCTAAAACGCTTTACTACTGTTTAAGGTTTAAAACATCATGCAGATATGAAAGAATTTAACTTTTATCCAATATTTCTTGATAGCGATCAGCCATTGAAAGAGCTAAGTTTTCCAAATGCTTTTGATCAATATCGGGTTCATTCCAATGTGATTTATAAGAAAAACACGTATTTTACTACACATTTTTTTGTTAGCATAGATCAAAGTTTATTATAAGTTGAAGGTTTAATATGAATTTTAGGTTAAAAAAGTGCATATTATATGACTAAGTATCAAAATGATGTCTCAAAATAAAACCCAAAGACTGCACACGTCTGTTTGAGATCATGACAAGACAGCATGAAAATTTGAAACATAGAGTGATACTAAAATTTTTCGAAAGTGTTTACAATAGCAGTATGAAAAAACTTTTATCGAGTTGTGAAAAGTCGTTCGTTGAAGTAACGATAGATAGATATAACTAGGATATATAATATATAATATATAATATATATTTCAAATATATAAGATAGATTTGAAAAGTTAAAACTCAACTTTTCAAAACCTTTAAGAAAAACAAAAACCCTATTACAATTTGTCTCTACATCTCAATGCAGAACTGCTTTCAATATTGCAAAACTATTTCCCTTTAGGATTAACTCTATCTAAAATAAAATTTTAAGTCATATTGAGTTCAAACATATTTTACTTGGATATTTTTATGGTTAGGATTTAGTATTGAGAATTAACATTTCATCTTATTGGTTTTGCCTGAAATATTCCCACGAATTAGGATTTTAAATCAATTTATTTTCCTTTGTAATAATAAAGCATTTAAAACTTAAATGATTAAATGAAATGTTTAAGATAATGGTTGTTATGTAATTTTTAAAGACTCCAGAATAAGGAATTCCTATCGATGTCATGAAATCATCGGGAATAGACGTCAGGAAGCCCAATGAGTCCATAATTGTCGAAAATGTGTATTTCAGTAATTATGGACTCATTTGACACCCTGAGGCCTCTTCCCGATGATTTCATGACATCTGTAAAAATAAGACGTTCCCTATTCTAGAGTCTATAGTAATTTTACTAAATGTTAATTGATTTCTTGAAATAAATAGAAAGTATTAGAACTGCAAAGTTTGATAGATAATGATGACTTGCGTTCTATACAAAATGTTCCATTGCTTTGAAAAATTAGGCTATGAATTGACGTTAAACTAAAAAATAAGTTTATTTTGAGTTGAATCATGTAAACTTATACTTATACATACTTCGATTACTCGCTCAAAAGCTAAATGACTTCTAATCTAAAATTAAAATTCAACATAAAATTTGACATAACTGATTAAGTTTTAACAATATATTTCATTTGAGATGGAAAAAATTTTCGTTCTTTCATGAAAGATGTTAAATTTAAATTTAAAAACGATTTACGTTTTATGTAAAGTTTTAATAATTAAAAAATACGTTTAACGTTTACATAGTTTGATATGATAATGTGTTAAATACAGATCAAAATTTACTTAAGTTATTCCCTTTTACAAACTATTAGTTCTATTTTGTAATTAAGTCATTTTACAAACCTGAGAAAAAGTAGTCTTAGGGAGAGGCATTGCTATAAAGAATTTTTAAAATATTTGCGAATTTTATATGTTTTATGTAAGTCATTAATACTGTTAAAGTTTCGTAAATGTTCACATTATTGCTATTTGTGACAAATTATAAAATACATAAAGAATGTAAAAATAAATGTTATATTGCATCATAAATAAATAAATAATTTTTATTCGTTATTGTTTGTATCTTTCCTCACATATTTTTTATATAAAAGATTTCAATCACATAAAAAGTTATATAATAGAGAATATAATAAATATTAATTTCAGTACTTAGGATAAGTAAGTCCTTGATTATAGGTTTCGGTTTTTGAGCTCGAGTCGAGACTGCATCACAAATATATAATAAAATAGAAAGAACATAGCTTTAAAATAGATTTATAATTATATTTTAATCATATGTGTATTTGAATTGTCAAGAAATCGAAACCATAGAATTAAAGTTACATTTCATTTATATTCTAACAACTTTTTGAACATAGCAAAGTTCATAAAATAACTTTTTGACAATCTACTTTGAAATAATGTAAACCATTTGAAGCCTGGCTCATAAACTTGATTAAGGATTTTTGTTATTTTTAAATAAGTGAAAAAAATTCCTTTAGTTATTTATTTACTAAACTAAATGATAGAAGAGTTGATTACAAGTAGAATATTCTCTAAAAGCTGAACTACATTTAATTTGCATGTAAGATATAGTTGAATCTAATATTCTTCTGTACGGAAATTATTTTCGTGTTTTGCCTTGGTTTCCGATACTGATAGGAGGCACTGGAATTTCGATATCTGATGCTTCAAGTGGCTTAATAGGAGTTTTTGAATCCAATCCATTTGAACGTTCATCCAAAACATCATCAGATGATTGAACAGTAGCCATACAAGCAGCTATTATCACGAGAACGATCACTAACTTCATAGTTACCAAGTCTATAAAGAAAATCTAGAAATCAAAAAACTTTATTTCAAGTTACAAATTGATTGGAAAAGTTAAAATTACGACCTTCTGAATATAATAATTGTATCTATTATATTTAGTTATGTATATTCATAAGATGTGGCTCGTACTCAGTCAAAAGTGTTATGAAGACTAAGAGAGATGTCACGGCCCGTTTTATACCTAAAAATTTGAAAGAATGCCATTCAGCTGACTTTGAATTATTTTTTTATTACGTCATTGTTTAACAAATAAAACTTGTTTTTTGCAACTGTATATAAATCAGTAAATTTTCCTAATAAGTCTTTAGAGCTTTAACTAAGAATTCAAGAATATTCCATCAAAATATTCCTATTTGCGCATTAAGTTTCGTGTCATCAATAAGATAATATGAAAATTAAAATCTATTTTTAGTGATTAATGAATTTTACATTGTTATTTTGAAGGCTACCACACGTACAGTATTAAATAGTGACAATTAATTCGTGATTTTCTGCTTTCTCTTTTACTGCAGTTTAATATTTGAAAATAATCTGCGATCTTTCTCAATTACCTTTAAGACAAATCGTTCAAATTATCATATTATTCTAGCCATTGTTTTTGACAATAAATTATCTATATCCTTTGACTAACCTACGCAAAATAATACAAGCTCTATTTCTATCAAAACGTTATAAACAATAATTGAGTAAATTTGATTTATTAATCAAATAAAATAGAGTTGAATACAGTCTAATACAAAAAAATTTAAATAATATTAAATTATTATTTCCTTTCAGGCACTGACTTAGTTGTTAACTAAATTACTCAATTTGTAGCAAAGAGTTTATAAAGATATTGTTTCATTACGAATGTAATAAATATTAGTAGTATCTCTTAATGGAAATGAAAATTCGGATCATATATGGTCCGAATTTAAAAGTTTTTACACAGAACACAACTTTATTTTTTAAAAATCTCTAATTATGCTAAATTATTACAATTTATGTGCACTATTGAAAACATAACAGAAGTGAATTAATTCTTGTAAAATTCTGCAAAGCAATTGCGGTTTTTGTTGAGACATAGAGGAAGTTCACATATTTGACAAGAGAAATATGTTGTACTCGCAGTTGAATCAAATCTTTGGTTCGCAAATTTATACCTACAGAGTACGCATTTCTATCTACTATCCTTATATTTTGGCAAATGTGGTCCACGTGCAAATCGTTTCTCAGGAAGAGTAAAGATTTTGGTGACAGGACTGTTTAACTATTGCTCGAGTTTATTTTAGTTTTTGCCTTTGTATTATTAACAAAGGCAAAAACTTAACAGCTATTCTCATATATGTAAAAAACGCATTAAATTTGTTCTTATAATGCAAATATTTAATATAAAGTTATTATATGCTTTTATTCTATTATTGTTATTACACAATACTTGCTTAATAATAGCTAATCTGAGTTTTTGCGTTTAAAAGTTATTCAAACTTTTTAAACTTTACACGAAAATTCGGACCATATATGACCCGAATTTCCATTAAGAGATAATTACTTTTAGAATGACAATAACATGGTTTCAATTGTCCTGCTTTTGGCTGTTAGTTGTAATTAATCGCAATAATCAGAATAAATTTAATGTGAATATTTACAAAAATTTAGGAGCATAGTTTTTAGGATTCAAATTATCTAAAGTTGTACCGACTTTTAATTTAGCTATGCTTAAATACAATAGTCTTCGTACTCCTCGTGTGCCGTCTATAACCACTAACAGGTACGAATGTGATCCACTTCAGACCCCCAGGATTTTCGATGTCTTCCCAGATTATAGATATCCACTTTAAAGACACCCACTTTATAGACATTTCACTTGATAGGCATTTCATTTCATAGACAAATTTCCGCTAATGAAGATTCTGGTCATTGACGAGATTAGTGATGTCAGGCTGAAGACTCTGGTCCAGTCTTGGGACTTTGATTTTAGACACTGTATGCAACCTTTCATATAACTTATATGAACAGCGAAAAGATATGTTGAAAATATAAATTTAATTCTGATTTATTAATAATGCAATATTTTTGTGGCATCAGACAAAATATCTCACTACAAAATATCGCACGCAAAGATTATGTAATATTCTCATGTGACATTTTGTCATGCGATATTTTGTAGTGAGATATTTCCTAGTACGATATTTTGTAGCGTGATATTTTATAATACGATATTTTATCTGATATCACAAAAATATTACATTATTAATAAGTTATAGTTAAATTTCTATTTTTCAGCATATTTTTTCGCTGTTCATATAAGTTATACGAAAGGTTGCATACAGTGTCTAAAATCAAAATCCCAAGACTGAACCAGAGTCTTCAGCCTAATATCAATAATCTTGTCAATGACCAGAATCTTCATTAGCGAAAATTTATCTATGAAATGAAATGTCTATCAAGTGAAATTTCTACAAAGTGGATGTCTATAATCTGGGAGAATTTATACTTTAATTGAATTATAAAATAATAGAATATAAATTGCTTTTTATTTTGAATTACGCATCTTTATATTTGATATCGGAACTTATAATCAGAATTTTAAAATATATTGAGATAATGCAAAGAATTTCATTATTCATTTTATTAAAAGTTTGAATGATATAAATGAAAATAAGTTATTTTATCTAATATATATGAACTTGAGATCTTAAATAACATTATTTTTAAATATAATATTTTACAATAAGTAGATTTTAAAGAGAATCTCATTATGAAAGTAATCTTTAATAACTTAAACTTCAGTAGCTTTTACGGTATAAACTCTGTAAGTGCAGTACTTCTATGTATCATTAATAATCGAATTTGACACAAATACTTCTAATATTAGCAGTAAATATTACATAAAAACTCCAATAACTAGACATGAACTAGAATATTCTAAACGTTCAATACACTAATACATATTATTATAATATTCTGTAAATTGTTAATATTAATGATATTTCCTTTTTATTAGCTAATGCTTATAGTAGTGATTATGATAGGCTCGTGAAAATGGAATATAAAGCCAAACGAAAAGTCATAAAATTGATTGATCTAAGAAAGTCAGAGTAAACTAGACTTGACAGCCTATCGATGCTAGTTTACAGTTTTAAGAAAGTTGAAAATTTGCATTCTGATATGTTTGCAACTTCAGACATAAATTAACTCAAGTCGATATTTCAATTGTTTTTAGAAAATAGAGTCCCATAAGGCTGACAATCTGTACTAAATTATAATCAGATCATTAAAACCATTCAATACTAATTTTATATTACCAATATAAAAGACTTATTATAAACTGACTTCATAGAAACGAAAATAATCAAACATGAACAATTTCCAACAATAGAATCCAACCTTTCTCCGACCGACTCTTTCAATTAAAGACGATGACTATTGAGTTTCAAAAGCAAAAAAATATTGATGAATTTACATTATTTATAATAATTTATAAGCCAATAATTTAAAACTCAAAGATTCTTTCGAATACCTTAATTAGTTTAGTGGTTGAGATTTTTGAGCTTAAATTTAAAACAATAAGATTATGCAATAACTTGTTTGATTTATTTGCCTCATAAGTTACCGAAGCAGAAGAGCTGATCAGGATTAAAATGATTGTTAGGCATATAAGTATACAATATATTATAAAAGACCTTAAAATAAGAACCATTTCGGCGAAAATTGCATTGAAAAAGTCAAAATTTATAGCCATGCTCATTAATACCAAAACCCAAAATAAATATTTAGACCAATAATCATGGTTGTATTGCTTGATCTCAGTATAAATTGAAGTCAATTTCTCAACAATGATTTGCACATTTCTAGAGTTGAACCTTCTTCTAGTTTCGAGTATTGTTTTAATTTGTTTGTTAACTGTTTCGAGTTTAAGTTTCAAGTAATAACAGATAATTTGAAAGTAGATCATTAGATAGATATGAAAATTACTGGCATAATAAGTAGCTAATTCAAAGAATACACTCCAGGGTATTACGTAAAGAATAAATTCTTCTCGAGTGGAGTTCAAGCACAGTGAAACTCCAGACATAAAAAATGCAGTAATTGTGATTGTTCTGGTCATAAAATCTGCGAAACTAAATAAAATTTTCGAGCGTTTGATCAACCGATTTATATCTTCTTGTACGATGAGACCAAGACTTTGAGGAGAAACCAAGCCTGACATCATCTCAAACAGTTTGAGATACGATGACTTTGTTATCTCTGTAAATGAGGTAATGAACAAATTGATTTATTGAAGACAATGATAAAAACATGATTAAAGCTATATTTATATGCAATCTTCCGTTCAAAACACGGGGCCAATCGCCGATTGCTATTAAGTTAACATTTTCTGGCAATATTGATAGCATCGAAGCAAAACATCGTAAGGCACATAATGAAACTACAGAAGAAACCAATATCGGATTGTAGATTCTTTTTCTTTTCCTGGAATTATTCCTGAATTGAGATAAACCAACTCTGTAGAGATGATTTGCTGTGGAATTGATCATCAAATCTGATGGTAAAATTTTTAACGGATCAAACTTTTTACTTTTTTTTCATAGTTTACTTCATTTTTTAATATAATTTGTTTTCATTAATCTTTATATTTCGTTTTAATATGCTATCAAACTATTTAAAACTCCATTTCTTAAGTAGTAATTATAAAGCATTAAACATAAAATTAAATACTAAGTAAAAAAATTGGCATCAATGTAACAATATGGTTAACGCAGAATTCAAACTCTTCGTATTCTGTTCATATTGAAATCACTTAAATATCATGCATTTGAGAATGAGTTGATTCATCAAATTATTCTCCAATTAAAAAATCGATATTTATTGCTACAGTCTATCACAGATATAGTGAACCCGCTTAAGATGAACTGACATTCATAAGGTGACCAACTCTGGCTTGCCTCATGACGGGACAAAAATATCAAAGTGGGACCCTTACATTTTTAAAAAGGAAAATGCCCCATTTATTAGTCATTACAAATATCTAGGTATCAAACAATACATTCTAATATTAAAATGTTGAAAATTATTAGTCACGGTTGACTTCAAAGGTATAGTTTTTGTTAGAAATGGCATCTTGCAAAAGTTATTCGAAATTAACACTGGTTTACATCAGGTATAAGTCAAGGTAGAAAGGATCAATTCTATAACTTTTGGTTTTAAACCACAGGTGTTCAAAACATTAAACTGGATTTCTTAAACCCTTATCATTTGTAAAATAAATTCAATGTTTGAATTTCTAAGAAATAATTTTCTAAACACATTTTTCAAAATGAAGTCGTAAAACGGGACAACTAATTTTCCCGTCGAGAGTTTTTAGCCTGACGGGACTTCTGTCGTTTATCTTTAAAATGACGGGACTGTCCCGCCAAAAACGGGACGGGTGGTCACCCTAGACATTCATAGTGAACTCATTGCTCTGCATATAACACACATCCCAATGAACTCATAATAAGAAGTATGGTTACACGAACTCCTAATCATGAAAATCTACTTAATGTGAAGCAATCTGTGGGTACATATACTGTAAATAGTATTTAAGTTCAGTGAACTCTGATCGAATTTCTCGAAATTATCTATTTTGGGTCAAACCTAAAGTGATTCTGTTACTTTAATTTTTATATAGCTATTTGAGTCAATATTTTGAAAATCAATTCTATAGTTTGTATTTTCTTTGGCAGAGTTTGTAGTAAATCCCAGTTATTATGAACGCTTTATGCTGCACCGACCCGTTCACTATATCCCAAGTGAACTATATTTCATTAACCAATTAAAACTAGGAGATTTTAAATATTATCTCACATGTCTTATTTTTATTGTTTGACATTTGGTGAGATATCTTACTTTCAATGAGATTCGTGTTATTCTACGATTAACATTTTTTTGTATCATTAAGAACTGTAGATTATTCTCGAACTGCAGTTATACTTAATAATTGTTTTGGCTAATGTATCATTGGAATAATTATTTTTGCATGATTTTAATAAGAAGTTCAATACGTCTACATACTTTTAATAATCATATCTGATGCTATTATTAGCATTAATAAAATAATAGAAAAATTTCAACGACTAGACATTAATCAGTTTTACTAAAAGGCTACAAGTTTCTATCTGGAGAGTAAAAATAATTAAGTCAAACAAAAACTGGATTTAAAGCATAAGATATCTGCTTAAAACCCACAATTTTTCTTGTTTTAGTTGAAAACTATGAATCTATTTAATGACTATTCTGCTCATTGAGGAATGTATGGTCAACTGCTTTTTACTAATAACAATTCTACTAATTTTAAAAATACGCAAGATGAAAAACTTAAATCGCTAATTGATATGATTTTATAGCTATAAAAACAGTTGAAAAGTTGTATTTTGATACTGTAGCGAGTGTTGATCAGAGGCAAGTATTTTTCGAAAGTTTAGAGTGGTCAAATCGGTCGGGAGTCGGGAGCTTAAAAGAACCGAAATCGGAACTAAAAAAAGCAAAAATCGGGAGTTTAAAATCTTCATTTTCAATCATAATACAACGAAAAACTGTTGTTTTCTTTCTTTAAATGTATTGAGCTGTATTAACAGTTTTTCAAAAATTTTCTCGTACTGTATAATTAGATTGATCTCCAAGTTTTCAGGTGAAAAACGCTGTTGACCTTTTGTCAAAAAATTTTTATACGCAGTGAAAGAACACTCGATATCCACGGATACCAAAGACGCATATTCTCCTGTTCAAACGATACTCGCAACTATTGTTCTCACAAAATATTTTTTTAAAAGCTTTATCAAAATAATGATTTTTCGATTACAGTTTTGATCAATTCTTAAATATTTTAGTTATATTTTTAAGTCAAAATGAGATAAAACTTTAAAAAATCTCACATTTTAAACAAAACGTTCTAAATTGAGAGAAACTCACGAGAAGCTTAAAATCGGGAAAATCGGGACTTTCAAACTATTTTTATAGAAGCCCGAAGTGACCACAAATACTTCAATATAAAATTCCTGAAGAATAACTTTAGGAAAAGTTATCGGAATTTCCCGATTAATACCTGCCCTGGTGTTGATATGAGTCAACTCAAGTTGGTGTTTCGCCTGTTTTTAGAAAATAGACTTCCATTAGACTAACAACATGCAGAAAATCAAATTATATATTTAAAGCATTTAACATCAATCCTTGGCTATGAGAAACTTATTATAAACTAACTTCACACAAACAAAAGTAGTTAAACTAGTTCTAGTAATAAAATCTGGTATTTTTGGACCAATTCTTTCAATTAGAGACGAATAACTATTGGGTTTTGAAAGTAAAACATGATTATTATAAGTATGCGAGATTCGTAATCTATAAGTTGACAATTTAAAACTGAAAACTTTTATCAAATACCTTAATTAGTTTATCGGTTGAGATTCTTGTGTTCGGAGCATTCGAAGAGAAATGATCGTCCAAAAGATTTTTAGAATGAATATTTGAGAAGATGCTGAAAATCTGAACAAAGAATATTTTAGTGTAATCTCGTCAACTCAACCAAACATTCACAAAATCGCTATTTAATAATCTAGAATTTGTCATCAGAATTGCATTTCTGAATTGTTCAATAGTTATTATCATTTTGATATTGGACAGGATGTGTATGATTCAAAACCAACCATTAATATCAAATCAGGAAATATCTCTTTTTAAGAATATAAGTTGATTTTGAAATATTTGTTTATTAATTTTGCATCAAATCTTGTTTAAATATGTCGATGTGGTTCGATATATCAGTTATTAATTTGCATCGAAAATTTGGCCCATATATGTTCCGCTGGCCCTCGCGATTTGAGGCCACTTTCTGTTATGGCATGACATAAGCTGACTATCTGTATACATAGATATATATATATATATATATATATATATGTGTGTGTGTGTGTGTGTGTGTGTGTTAGCACCCAAGGGTTTAGCCGTAGTGACCATTTGTGTCTGTAACAATATTTAACAAGTTTTGACCAAATTGAAAGATAATGCAAGTAGCATATCGTTTGAGAGGCATAGACGAAACGGATGCAAGTGAGCACAATTATAAACATTATATTAAAGTATTAAAAAGATGTTGATGACCGTAGACCTTTTCCGTATTTCGCTCATTATATCGATACTATGTTGATATATTGTAGATATTATCTTCCAAAAATTCGGGATTTTGTAATTGATGAACTTGAATATAGAATGAAGACATGAGCAAGTATAACTTACAATTTAAAAAATTACGTGAAATTCCATAAATAACTTAGAAAAGACAGTGCTTATTTTAGTTTTTTCGATTTGATTTCCCACAATATTAATGAATTCAAATTATTTTTATACCACTGTACTCATCTTGATTATTCTTTCGGTTGATATGCTATTTTCCTGAATTGACCTGAAACTTAGTCAAAAATACGATAACAAATTTAGGGAAATAATTATCCACCATAGCTTAACCCTTGGGTACTTCAATATAATTTTAGCATTTTATGATATATCTCAGTATGTACTTTAAGAATGGAAATAATTATCTTTACCCAGTTAAACATGAAAATCTTTTGACTGAATAATTCAAGTTTCGAATCGATTTCAATTCTGAGTAGCTAGATAATCAGCACTTTTCTACTTTGAACGCACCATGAAGGTCATTTCTCAAAAATTCCTTTAGACCCTCTCTAAAAATTAGAGGCATTGTCAAAAAAGTAGAGAGTTTGTATCCCAGCATAGGTGGATTATTTCAATCTAATCTACATAAATATATATGTAAAGGAGGGTTATAGTAAAACAAAAGAAATGAGTCAATTGGATTTTAACACAATCTTTAAGTTACTCAGCATGGCCAGAATAATATATAGTTAACTGTACAGTTGAATATTACAGTAAATGCAATTGCTATTTCACACTTAAGCATTTGCTATTTCCAGTTACGCATTTGCTTTTTCCTAAATACTTTATTATAAAGTTAAGAGTCAGTACAATCAATAAAATACCTAATAGAGGATTTCTTCTTTATTTAAACTTTTACTTAGATATCTCTCCATATTTTTTACATAATTAGCGCAATTTTCGGAAGTTATATGTTGAGACGCATTGTGTATCGCCTCATAAAGTTGGTCTTCGGTTTTAGATTCACTTCTCTTGATCCACGACTTCCACTGATTAAATAGATTTTCAATGGGGTTAAGGAAAGGGGAATATGCGGGCAAAAAGACAGCTTCATGTCCATGAGATTGGATCAGGTTTCTCACCAGCAATGCCTTATGAAACGGAACATTATCCATAACAAGATATGCACCAGAGATTTCGTTTTGAGACAAATAACCAATCATTTTAGTGATAAATTCAGAATAATCTTCAGTGTTGTAAGCTTTATCTTGAATTTCAAAGTAAAGAGAACTTTGATTCATAGCTGAGCAAATTGAATAATTTCTACTTCTTATTCGTCTGGTCCGTTTTATTGGCCGATCACCTTTTTGTGCGCGTCCATATGTAGCCCGTGAAAAGATTTCTATTCCAGTCTCATCGAGAAAAAACATCTTTTCTTTGTCGACCATCATTTCGGTGTACTTGAAGGCGTACCGATATCTATCTTCGATGATATCAGACCTGTTTCGATCTACGGGTAATCGGGTTACGCGTTTGAATGAATAGTGGAAATCTTTTAATGCATTATTAACTGTGTTTTCACAGCAAACAATTCCCCATTCATTATAGCACATTTGCACCAAAGTTTTTAAAGTGAGAGTGCAGTTCTCGTCCACCCAATTGCAGATCTGCTCTTTTTGGCTATCATTGAGTTTAGATTTCTTCTTTCCTGTCCTCTTCTTCCCGAGCCTTCCTTCTTCTCTAAATGTCTTGTACATTTTTCTTACCGTATCATCCTTAACATTAAACATGTTCGCGACAACAGATACCTGTTCACCACTAATTAATTTTTCTATAATTAATTTTCTCAAATCATTACTGATTGATTGTTTGAGACGCTTTGGTGTAGAACTAGAAACTACATTAAGGTTCAATTCTTCCATTTCATTAACTTTTTGTTAAACAAAAGTTTTGTCAAATTTATACAAAAACACGATACTTACAATTAAAGGTATAAACAATAAGAGATATTGAAAGAGATATTGTACTTTCAAATGGAAATAGCAATTGATTAATCGGAAATAGCAAATGATTGCGCTGTGAATAAGAAACTGGTTCTGGAAATAGCAAATGCTTAAGTGTGAAATTGCAATTGCATTTACTGTATATAAACATTAATCTATGAATTAGAGTTAAGCTCATCTTTATTTTATTTGGATATAAACTTGGGTTCCTCAGTCCCTATTGTTGAGAGAGACAAGTAAACATAAGAAATTGAAGCTAGAGAAGTCACTGACTAAATAAGATTCCAATCAAAACTTAACCGGGAAGGTCGCGCGCTTTCGGAACGCTTTCTAAATCAAACGTAGCTCAAAATATGCTCAAAGCCATACAAAATATCAGGCAATTAACCATTTTTGCAAATGGTCTCCGAATTCTGTGAAAATTAAGAATTAAAATATTCATTTACTTTTAGTACAAAATTTGTACTAAGTTACAAAGTATCAAAATACTTTTAACATACGGCCTCGTTGGTCAAGTGATAATACGTAGGACTCGTATTACTATAGGTCTAGGTTCAATGCTCTGTGTCGTTTTATTCTTTTTATATTTAAAAAAATTTTTTTTAGCTTCTAAAGTCTGATATATTTGAAACTATTAAACTTTGTTTAACCGATGGAATATAATAGATAAAGTAATAAATTACAGAATCTATTTAAAGTCAAATTTATTTAATTCATTTCAAGCAATATTCTATGACAAGCAAAAGTAACAAAAATTTATTGCAAAAAAAATACTTCTTATAAGTGTAACCAAATTTTCATAGAATATCATAGAATATTGCTTGAAATGAATTAAATAAACTTGACTTTAACTAGATTCTGTAATTTATTACTTTATCTATTATATTCCATCGGTTAAACAAAGTTTAATAGTTTCAAATATATTAGACTTGACCAACGAGGCTGTATGTTAAAAGTATTTTGAAACTTTGTACCAAAAGTAAATGTATATTTTAATTCTTGATTTTTACAGAATTTGGAGGCCATTTGCAAAAATAGTTAATTGCCTGATATTTTGTATGACTTTGAGCATATTTTAAGCTAGGTTTGATTTGGAAAGCGCGCGACCTTCCCGATTTAGAAATATGCGTTGAGAGTATCTGTTTGTTTGATTTGAATAATTTCAATTTTGAACCAGTATAGTTAGTATAATATTCACAAAGTCTCAAATTGACAGTTTGTCAACTTTATTCTATTTTTTGTAACATTAAGTTTTACAATCTTAAAATAAAAGTAGTCTTAAAAATCTTAATTCAAAATGATGAATATTAATTCGAGCCTGTTTCGTGCAGCTAAAACATTGAGATAATTTCTCAAGAATTACGATAACTAAATTGTCACTATATTGAATCCGCAAATTTATAAGTCAATAGAAAGTATCTACAGAATATTGCGAACATCTATATTCAGAAAAATAATATATTCAATCAGAGACTAAATCAGATATAAATAAAAGTAAATAAATAAATACTTACTTTAAGTGCTATAACAGGAGTGATAAAAAATTGATTTCCACACGAAAAGCCTATCAAATGTTTTGCATGACTGGCTCTTTCGATTGCATTGAGTAACTGAAAAATATTTTTCAAGTTAGACATTAATAATTCTGACTACTGCCTAGTTTACTCTAGAGGTAAAGCAAGGATGAAATTGAGTTATCTTATAAACATCAAAATTCTCTCGTACTCTTAAAGCTCAAAACACTCCTTAGGCCTGACTCAATCTACCTAAACATAACTTGTGTAAATAACAGAACTTCATACAATAATTCAATCATACTTGGACACTTTGTGTACTGTAGATGTTTATTAAACACAGTGGATTTACAATCTGGAGCGAAGTCATGATTCTATCTATAATCGAAACTAACTGAAATAACTGTTTAACATAGCTGAACAGTGATATTCATTCCCATTATATATTTATATCAGTTTTTCAAAAATTTCGGCCTGTTAGACGGGTTTGAGTTAATAGACATATAAAATAAAAATATTACCGGAGTGAATAAATATTTAATTTAGAATGATAAATTTTTACTGTATCTCTAATTAATTCTCGATAATTTTGGAAAGCTGATCAGTTGAATATATATATTGAATTATTTAGAGTTACTAACCCTAACAAACCTACAAACCTAACTAGGTGACCACATATATTATTCAAAAATGCAGGACAAAAAATTGTAAGGATTCCTCTTATAGTTTTTTGAAATCTTATTTTGAACTTAACGTTGATTTTTACACATTCAAACATTTTTCATACATTAGTTTATAAAAGATTATCTACATCTTGGCTATTTATGCCTAAATTTATATTTTCTTATCTGGTTTTACAGCGTTAAGTAAAGTAGTATTATTTTCAACAAAATTATGAAATTCAGAACAGGGCAATGAAAAATTAAATCTTTTATATAATTTTGCTTTAACTAAATCAATTTATAGGGATGTTTTTTAAAAATTCAATGAGGATTTTATCAATATAACACTAGAAATAGTATTTAGAGACTAAATCCGATGAAGGTAAAACTTTCAATATTAAGGTCTTTAATGAAATGCAGGATAAATGCGTCCTACATAATGCTTTTATGCAGGACCGTCCTGCACGATGAAGGATATGTAGTCACCTTAATACTAACCCTAATAACCTTATTAATCTTATCAATATTATTAGCCTTATCCAACCAAATTCTACTGATCTCACTAATCATAATAACTTTATTAGCCCTTCTAACATAACCCTACCAATCCTACTAACCTTATTGGGGTTCTAACGGTTAGATACTACTTCCGAAGTTCATTAATGAACAACCAATATTCTATTCTCTACATTTTCAATACTATATCTTTAAGTTATGTTTAGATTTCTCACATAGTATTGAGATTGGTATTTTTGGACGTATTAGAGGTACGGACGTTATAATTCTTTCGATTGAGAACCAGAGTTTAATTAACAAAGGGGGCACCATGATATAGGTTTATCACAAGTTGTCAAATGGTAGATAGGCTATTCGAGAAATATCCAATGATTTTTTATCTTATTTTTGATAGCTTTCATATAGTTCTATATTTTACTGGATTTTGCTGCTTCAACTAAACTATTGTTTTAAATGACAAATTCTGCGAACTCATTACATGACATTGGAAAGTTCACTTTGTGCAAATCTCGGCTTTAACAGAGCAAACACTAAAACTATTTCGTTCATAAGACCATAGATTATTATTGTACAAAATTAAAAAACCATCATATCAAATTTTCAAAGTTTAGTCAAAACCAGAGAGAACGTCATCGGTTACAACTCAACTCCGAAGACCAGAGAAAAGGCCTTAAAACAAGAGATATAACACCCGTAATTAGGGGATAAGCTTACGCCTATAGATAGTAAGAGGGCATTTTGATCTTAAACATATAAGGTACGAATACCTTATATACAGAGTAAATAATACAAAAATTCCAAATGTTTTATTTTTGAGCAAAGTTTACCTTTAGTTTATGTCTGGTATTTATTAAAGCCATTGTATCCATGTTGAATTTTTGTAGATATTTATATGACTTTGTCGATTCTTTGTTGACCGATGCAACAATTAAGTTGAAAACTAAATGAAAAGATAGTAGACCGATATTATGAAGTATAAATGTCAACAAGACGAACGAATGTAGACTTCCGAATAAAATCTGTTGTAAAGCTGTTAGATTGATTGGTATCAAAGTATAATTTAACAAAAAATAGTAATTCTTCCAAAAATTGTTATAACTAATAATTGTATTACAAATACTATTATGTTCTGCAATAATCTCATTCAAAACTTTATATTCGAAGAACACTTTATGAGTTATATTAGAAATAAATTTGTCGAATGAATTGAATCTTAATTTGAGATAATGACAGACTAAGAAGAAGTAGAAGAAGCCATAAACTACAATATATACAATGCAAAAACTCATCGATAAATATAAAATTACAGTTAAAGCTCCAAACTTAATAATTCGAAACCAATCGTTTAATGAGAGAGCAATCAATATCGACAAAAGTATGAGACTTGTGCAAGACATTAAAGTTCCTAACTTTAGTACTTTTCTCATGAACTTTATATTCACGATAAATTTATTTTTTAAGTCTGCATCAAAGCTGATGCTATTGTTAATTAGTTTCATTCCTTTCAGAATCTCAATTACTTCCAACCATTCCATATGAGGGCTATAGTTGAATATTAAAACAATACTAAATGATAAAATGACTGCCATCAAAACAATTATAATGTTGAAAAGTGGTATTCCTCCCATGTGTTGTGACATTTCGAAAAATATATCAGGAATTCTTCCATTTTTAGAGATTATCCAATAGAATGTGTAACGGATAGTGTGAATGAATAACCATATTATTAGAGCATTGCATTTGATTTTTTGAAATCTTTTTTTTCTCTCATCTCCTAAATAGTGATTCAAATCAATTCTATGAATGAAACCATATTTATAAAGAGGTAGATCAATATCGTTTACGATTAACTCATTTTTAATTTCATTATCAGATTCTTGACTTTTATCGTTTTCAATATCGGTAGACATTTTTGACGAGTAAATGAGACTCGGATAGAAAACATCTACATACTCTTTATTCTTCAAATAACCTAAAATTATCATTATTCATTTGTAAACAAACAAACAAATTATATTAATTGCTTAGCAACTGGAGAAAAGTAACATATTTTCATGAAAATATATTGATCATACTGCTGTTAGAATAAATTGATCTAAAAAACAGTTAAATTTATGGTCCATTATTGCTCTCCATTGAATTCACAGTATTAAAAAGTTTGAAAATTCAATTAAATCATAAATTATACATATACTCACTGAACTATATTCTCCCTTGTTTAATACTAGTGTTTTGAATAATAATAAAATTTATTTTTCAATCAATATAGAATAATTAAGATATTAGCGATCTTTCTGTTTAATTTGCGGGAAAAACCCGTTAGCTGGAGACTGAGTTAAATTATAACCCGATTTAAGTATCAATATTTATTATAGCTTCTTTATGTACCAGTTTTTAATTATAAAACCAGATTAAATCAGTTTAAGCGGATCTCTATGTATTACTTTTATATTAATTCGAAACTCGGGATTTATAGAGCTATAAAATATCTCTTTCATAAATTTGTAATATTGACATTCAACTTAGTGTGCATTCATTATTGCATATAACCTTGTTGAGCTCAGTTTTATTTGCTTCATACGATGATAATTTTAATGAGCGAAACAAATTGTTTGAAATTTACATGTCGGATGATTGAGAATTCAAAGTCAAATCAGTACCTTTTTGAAAAGGTATTCGATGATCAAATTTAAATGACATCTTTCAAATAATTTGGATTTAAAAGTAGTTTATCAATTATTCAATTAAATGAATGGTAAAAGTATGTGATTTATTGAAATATTGTTTTAAAAAAGATTTTTCCATGAAATAAAAATTTTCCAAACCTCCTCTATTAAACATTTTCTATGTTAATTTTTTGGTCTAAGTAATAAAAAAATGAGATTACTAAAAATTTACACAAAATTCAAAGTGCAATAACTTTTTTTATTAGTGAACCGAGTTTAAATGTATGTATTGGAAGAAAATTAAGTAAGTTTTAGTGCAACATAAGGTTCGATCTATTATCTGTCCCTTTTTGAACATTAGTTTTCACTTTCATGAGGTTTATTATCATTTCTGGACTAATTTTGCATAAATTTTATTTAATGCGAGTCTTAAAATGATCAACACTTTTAACTTTACAGTCACTTTTATAAGCTTTAGACTTAAGGAGGCTCCGAAACTACTCAATTGGTCGCAACTGGGGAACGTTTGGTGGTTTATTTGAGCGTTTGACAAACTTTATACTAAATTTATTCAACAATGTGAATGTGTTCCTCGTATAACGAGCTGTTGCCAAATCCAGTCAAAAGACTCATTAGCCATTCTTGTGATATTTCTTTAGGAATGGAACCAATCGCCTCTCCATACACTCTTCAAAATAAATTTTCGAATCAATGACATAGTTTTTAGAATACAAATAAACTTTAGAGTGACCATCTTTGATGATCGCTAACCAAACTAAGACTTTAGCTGGGAATTTAGATTTAGTTCGGTATTTGACATCACTACTTGTTGAGAGTCTGTCAGAAGAATAAAAGCCATTATTCCCTGGTATATTTTCCCCACTTAGAGGAATGTAACTCTCGTCATCCATTACAATCTTAAGACCACTCGATGACCAAAAACTTGTTTTACTCAAACGATTCACTCTCTTTTTAATCACGATATCCTGTTCTGGGGATGTCTTTTGTTTGATTCTTCTCTTATAATACTCAAGCCCATGCTGGCATTTTAGACACATAAAACTGACTCAAACTTTTGGGTCATTCTATTTCGTGAAATCCCTTTCCTTCCATCGAAACTATTGATTATACTTTCAATCATTTTATAGTTCATCTTGATAGCTTCACGGCCCGAAGCATTGAATCTTTTCAACAGTATGTTATTCTCCATACGACTAATTATATTGTAAATCCATCGTCTTTTAAATCTAATTTCAATAAACTGCTTAACAGTAAATGACTTTCCCTTTTATCTGTTTAAAAATTGTCTAGCGAACCTTTTTTCTCAAATTCATTTAGTGATCGTAGGGGTTTAAGAATTTGTGCGTTCGATATTCGAAAACTGCAAATTCATACGAATCGAACGCTGTATTACTTTCCAAATTCTTTTTAGTAATAAAAAAGAATTTTTATTTTAAATTTTGTGCAAATTTTTATTAATAACTACTTATTTTTGACTCTAATAAATATTCTTTAATAAATATACGACTTTATAATGAACATGAAAACTATCCAACAAAAATATAGTAATATTTGCAGAAAATATTGTTGAACAGCAGCCCTCGGACCGGATCCAGCCTATGAATTTTTTCAACACTTAATTAAAAAACATCTTCAATAGAGAAAATATCCGAATTTTTTACTCATTGAAATATAACTTTTTTTTTGAAATATAAACTTCAAGATGAAGTGAATATATCACTATTTTAATGTTTCTCATGAAGTATTTTTCAATCATTTGGCTGGATAATAAGTATCGTGATACATTGAATCTGATCCAACGGATGAGACAGGCTGACGACCGATGCTTTAGAATGATCATTAATAATTGAAAGTACAAAAAATATTTTGAACTTATAATGTGAAAGTGCTTATGGTAACCGGTAAACATGATCTTTATAACAAAATTGCATCCATTTATACAAATTTAGTTACTTTGATTGGTATGTCAAAATTACGCAGCAATAAAATAAAGTTCTATGAGGGGTTCACTATGTTTAGAATAGACTGTACTGATAGAGACCTAACATAAAATTATATAATTGCAGAGAATAATTTGCAAAATTATAGCTCTTACACAGTGGTAAAATCGAATAATAATACTAAGTTAACTTTTATTATCTACAAACTATTTTTGTAGAGTAATTTACGGAAGAAACCATTGAAATAGAGTCTAACTACACAAAATTAAGCGGCCTTGAATAATAGTCAAATGAAACTCAATTTTTCAAGTCAATTCAATGAAACCATACTTCAAATGATAATAATTATTTTTATAATTGGAATGAATAGAGTATAATTTGTTTGCTTATTTTGATTGAATTTTCCAAAGCGAGGTATAAACCAATTCTACACAACAAAGTTTTTACGAAATTAATGATCAAATTCTAAAAGAATTGAAAAGAATTTCATATCAATCAAAACATTCCATTTCTATCCCTATAGTCCCACTTTCAGAATGTAATTTCATAAGTAATTAAGTATGAAGTAATGATAACATTATATATTTCATAACTCGAAGAAAGGCAATTCTATTAGATTACAGAATACCAATGAAAACAAAATTAATACTTCAACAGAACGGCATAGTAATAAAAGCTCAGTGGAAGGAAATAGTAGCAATATACCACTTGATTTGAGTATCAAAGGTGGAAAAATAATATCCAAATCATAATTGCAAAAGTAGTTTATATACAGAGTTTTAGTACACTCTCAAGTAGTTCAACTAGTAATAAAGATAAAATTAGAATTTTAAGTTGTGTTTCTCAAACGGCTCACAGACAAAGTTTCGCGAGTGAAGGTCCCAAGTAGAAAGGTCGCAAGTAAAAATGTCTTCGGACAAAATTTCGCATTGTTCGTAAGTAAAATATGAGACATCAGAATGAGATGCTTAGAAGTTTTTATCTTAAGCATTATAATAAGAATAAAAGGGATATACAGCTCTATCGATTACTAAAAATTTAAGATAGCAGAATGGATGTGTTACAGTAATTTGTCGAAATGAGTGAATTCTAGAATTAACTAGTGATTTCTGGAATTTCGGTAATAAGTTACAGATTTCTAGAAAAAACCAGTGACTACTATAAATTACTCACTCAATTTAGGAAATTCTAAAATGAACTGATAAAAGGTAGAGATTTCTAGAATTTATTTTCTCCCTTTAGTGAAATTTTAAAAAGTTACACTGTTAATAATTTCTATTACTCTCCAAATTTTTTTAACTTTCAAATTAGTATTGAAGGTTTTATTTGAAAAGTTACAAGAATACAAAATCTTAAGATATTACAATTGCCTCACTATAACGCTGCCTCGCTGTGTTGAATTTATTTACATTATACGTTCAACGTTCTCAGTGTTCAAGATCTGTTTTCTGTCAGAAAGAATGTTTTCATAGATAGAGAACGAACGTTACAGCGCAGCAGCGTTACAGTGCGCTAGTGTTACAGTGAGGTACTGATGAGCGAGTCCGGACCTCAAGACGGTTAAAGACCTGGGACCTGAGGTTCTGAGGTCCTAAAGTCCGAGTCCGAGTCCGAGTCCTTATATTTGGCAGAAGTCCAGGTCCGGGTCCTGAGCTAGAGGTCCGAGTCCGAGTCCGGGTCTTTGATAAGGACTTTAGGTTCTGGACTCGGACTCCCTTTAAAACTTAAATTTAACAATAGACAAAATATTATCATTCAAAAATTTTAACTTTTATTAAATCATTGATAGTAAGATCAATAAATAATAATATAATATTAATAATTTATTTTAAACTTGCAAAATAAGGGATTCGTGAAATGAGATACACGCAAGGTCTAGCAGAATTAGCGCTCAATTAACTTCTCTTTTTGCTGATCAAATTCCTAGATTTTGAAAATACATGTTTTGAAGGGACACTCGATGCTGGGATAATAAGTATTTCGAATGCAAACTGTGAAAGATAAGGAAATTCTAAACAAATTTTTCCACCAAAACAAAGGCTCAGTTCTCTAATCAGCGATAAGCAAACTTAAATATTTTTCAATTTCATCGTATGTTTCAACTCTTGTATTTTTATAAATTTAAAGACAAACGAAACATTTGAACTTTCAATTTTAATTTGAATGATCTGATGATAATTTTTATTGAAGAAAATAAATACCTGTTTTACAGTTTGATCATTCTCAGAGAAATAGAGTTTCAAGCGAAGGTCGAGTATGGCAGCTAATTTTGTGATATCAATTTCAAGTAAATCTTTATACTTATCAAACTTCAAAAGCATATTTTCAGTACAAGGTTCAATCGAACTGTTACTTGAATTATTGTGATCATTTAATTGTTAATAAAAAGTTTGAGAATTAGCAAAATTAAGCATATGCTTATATATTTAGATCGTGATATAAGTTTGGTGCCTGTTTGAATGGTTTCAAAAAGTCACTCATTCCTCGCATAAAAACCAATCATTATCAGAATATTTCACTTACAGATTTGTTTTGTATCGGAGTCAGGGTCTTGAGGCCCGAATGTTAAAGACTTGAAGAACCAAGGTCCCGAGTCCGGGTCCGAGTCTTAAGGTCGAGGTCCGAGTCCGAGTCTAGGTCTTCAGTTTTCCAAGAGGTCTGAGTCCGGATCCCGGGTTAGAGGTCCAGGTCCCAGGTCCGAGTCTTTCAAAAAGACCTGAAGACTCGGACCTGCTCATCACTACAGTGAGGCAACTGTAATATCTTGATTTTGTATTCTTGTAACTTTTCAAATAAAACCTTCAGTACTAATTTGACAGTTAAAAAATTTGGAGAGTAATAGAAATTATTAACAGTGTAACTTTTTAAAATTTCACTAAAGGGAGAAAATAAATTCTAGAAATCTCTACCTTTTATCAGTTCATTTTAGAATTTCCTAAATTGAGTGAGTAATTTATAGTAGTCACTGGTTTTTTCTAGAAATCTGTAACTTATTACCGAAATTCCAGAAATCACTAGTAAATTCTAGAATTCACTCATTTCGACAAACTACTGTAGCATTTATATATATATATCTGGATTTTAAGAATTTGAAGTTTAATTTTCTTTCGTTTGAATTTGATCTTACGATTTCCTCAATGTTTGATTTCTGTTTCACAATGTAATCTATGATTTTGCTCACTGTAAACTCATTACTGATGTTATAGATAACAATTTTTGGTTTTTTCTTACATGGAATTGACATGTACCTCATTATCTAGCTTTTTAATAGCTTATCCTCTCAGTTCGATGTCACTTTTGCTATTACACCGTATAAGAATAGCGTTTATGAAAGCAGTTTAAGTGCTCTGATCTCGACTTTGATTTTTAATAGATTAATAATTTTCTTGAAGTTTAAACTCATTACTGTGTGATGTTGATATATCTTTTGATGTTATTGAGACTAAATAGTTATTATTAACTATGTGTTTCTCAGGAGTTTTCTTAACTTTAGTTATTTGTTTTTGTACGACTTTTTTTAATAAAATTAATTTCTTTAATGATAACTTCATGTTCGACAAAAGCATTATTATTTCTTCGCAGCTTTGTTCAATAATTTTCTAATTTTATTTACCAATCTGTCTACAATTTTTGAACTTCGTTTTTGCGATTTCGAGATATTCGATGACTTTCTTATTAAGTTCTTCCGCACTCAAAACTATATTATTATTGTGAGCCATTTTGATGGCTGAACATGTCGATAAAAATGATTGATAAATAGATTTTTTACTTATTTTGTTTTGCAAGATAATCATGAATAGAAACAAAAATTTCATTATTTGAATTTATAGAGTGTTTGTATTCACACAAAATTTTAGACAAAAATCAGAGAAATACTTTCAACAGTTCCCTTGAGTTTCCATTAACTTAAAGGAATTCATAATGTATTCGCCTCTTTTTATGATTCAATTTTCCCGAAATAAGCTTGAAAGGTTTTCCCTTGATTAATAATTCAATGATATAAGAAACAAAACTTAAGATACATCCACTCATAAAGATTATAAAAACTCCGTTATAATTATCTAAACTTAATTGATGAAAATCATTACTGACTGTAGAAATATCAGTAATAAAGCATTTTTCACTTTCTCGAGTAACTGCTTTTAATTGATGTTCAATAGTTCCAGTTGTTATATAGTGAGAAATTCTAAAAGTAAAAATTAGAATTTGAGAAATAAACATTTTTTTGGTTCTAAAGTTTTCCAACTTTAAATTAAGCTCGTCTCTAAATTTTTTTATTCAATCTCGTACTCGAAGCAATAGTCAAAGCATGAAATGTTCCGTAATCATCCGATAAATATCTAAATCTACACTTCTGTTCCAATTTTTTTGACACATTACTTATTATTATTTTAATAGGAACTTCGAATAAGAACAAAGCATTTTGTTGATCCGCTACTCTATAAATCCATTTTTCTTCAAAGAATTCACGAAAAAATATAATAGTCTTATCGTTTAGTGCCTTATTATAAATCTTATCATAAAATTCTTGACTTTTAACTTCTATTGTCTGTTCTGTCGCAAATACTTTAGATACGACTAATTTCAAATTAGAATTCACTAATTCTTCTATCGTATCGATTTGTTTAACAGGTGTTTTGAGGCCTAGTTTCGCAGTCAATTCGCTTGAGAATAAAATAGACACAAATAATACACCAATCAACCAAAAAGACATTAGAATTAATGTATGTAAGTTGATCAAAAAGTATTTCTTGAATAGCATATCTATGTAAAGTTATTGAATGAGAATAAAATTTTTAACACAATTGTTTTTCATACCTTCTCCGAGATAACTTGCATAAAATCTTAATGGCAACTCAAACAGTAATTTGAAAGAAAATTTCCTTTTAGCCAGAATGATTTTATGAAATAACGAAATGATAACAATCATCAGCATAATAGAAGTCATTATAACTGACCAAACACTTGTATCAAATACAGTAAAGTGGGAAAATAGATTGGATTTCATATGATCTGTTGCATGAGTTAAAATAATGGATCGTTCGATATTGTAAGGCACCGAACAGTCAACAATATTTGCAGCAAATGGTTCTTCACTTATACTAATAGGACTGAAGGTCATATCTGCTTCCTATACAATTTTAAACATTTGTAATTATTGTCACAAAGTTGTTGAAAGTAATTTAAAGAGAAAAGATTAGGCAATTTTATTTTTAACTGCAATTATCTCATGAAAAAATCACTATTTCAAAATTTTATTTAAACCTTTATGAATTAAAAAACTTGGAAAATCATGTATGACTTACATTACGATCGATCCTTTCGATAAATCCTGTCCACATTTTATCTTTCGAGTCATATTTTATTCCTTTCTTATCATCTATGAATTCATAGGAAAAATTCAATGACTTTGAGACATATTTAAGAAGTTCGCATTGAATTCCTTCGCAATACTGTTTATCAATGGATTGATTGATAATTATCCAAGGATTGTGTGGATCAATTACTAACCTTAAATGCGAATACATCTGATTTAAAATTTTCAAATTTGAAATCAATATTTTGTAATAATCTAATTATTCTAATTAGGAGTCAACAATCTTAAGTATTTTGGATTACAGTAAGGCTACAGTACAAAGTTTGTCTTATTAGACATTTCTTATCTGAGTAAATCTTCATGTCATACGAAATGTCGAATACATAGCTTCCAAATTATGGTTTCAATACATGTTATATCAGTTGCTAAGAAACAATAAACTCATCTAATATGCTTTAAATAGAATATAAATAACTGTTTAATATCAAACATATAATATATACGTTACAGTAAATTTTGATGAAATACCTTGAATGACTTAAAATCTCAATGATTTTTTATTGTTATAATTATTTTAAAAAAAGACATTACATATCAATATATCTACGAATTTTTTTTATATTTCGACAGCAAAAGTTGTGTAAAAGTACTGATTTAATGTTAAAAAACTTCATATTTAGTTGATTTCATTCTATTTTTGGCTCTAAAATTTCAAATGAATTTAATTAATAAGATAAAATTTATTTTAATAACAAAGTGTTATTGCAAAATTTGTGGAAAGAGATATATTTGTAAATGAGAAAATGCTTTTGTAGCTCTTGTTAAATAAATAGCACTAAAGACGATGTAATGTCTCATTTAAAAATACGTACAAGTTTATTCATTTAAATAATGATGGACATGGGTTCATTTTGACTGAGCTTCAAGTCTAAGCTTGAGCGTTGAAGATCTGAGCCTGAGCCTTAGGCTCTATAATAGCTTTTGAGCTGAGCCTTGAGCCTGGGCTAGCCTAGGTTCAGACTAGCCTATGTTGATCATTACATTCAAAGTATTTAATCAAAATTTACTGAAGCGTTTTAGAAAATATTGATATTCAATGAAATGAGTCAGCAAATATTTACTGATTATCAGAATTTACGGTAACATATATAATACACCACTGGACAAAACTAACTTGGAAATTTTAACACACTATAACTTTTGAGTGAATATTCTAAATTTAATGGTTTTAAAAGCATTTTAATTTAGAATTTTATAAATCTTATATAAGCAATTATTGTATTATAAATTTGCCTAATTTTGCTTCAAATTCATTAAAATGCGATAAACCATTCAAAAGTTATAGCTATTCATATAAATTTCAAGTTAGTTTTGTCCATTTTCGTATTTATACTCGCATAAAATGCATACATAGCTAACATGTTCGGCATAATAATTTCTTATTCACATAATGGTTGCATGAAGAGAAAACATTTTCTAATTTGGATATAAGGCATAATTAACTGACTTGTAAGCGCATATGACATGGCACTAGTTTGATGCAACGCTTTCTAATCATGCAAAAGAAGGACATGAGTTGATTTGCACCCTATAATAGGCTGACAAGTAGTGATTGTTAGTCTAGGTTTTTCCATTTTGATTATTGATTTTGTTTTATTTACTGTACATCAAATGCATAGCATAATTAAAGTTCTTGTCAATGAGAAAAACTTCAATAGCATTCACTACTTTATTAAGCTAAGCAGTAGTCAATCCATTTATAAGTATGTATAACATACAAAAATGGACAAAACTAACTTGTAAATTTATATGAATAGCTATAACTTTTGAATGGTTTATCGCATTTTAATGAAATTTGAAGCAAAATTAAGCAAATTTATAATACAATAATTGCTTATATAAGATTTATAAAATTCTAAATTAAAATGCTTTTAAAACCATTAAATTTAGAATATTAACTCAAAAGTTATAGTATGTTAAAAATTTCCAAGTTAGTTTTGTCCAGTGGTGTATATACAATTGAGTGCTCTTTCTTTAGATCGAAACGAATGCTTAGTTTACCAGCTTTTGAGAAACTAAAGTACTTTTCTTATTAGAAGAAAGTTTGATCTATAATCACCCAACTGAAAATTACTAGAATTTATCTAGTGTGATTTATAAGTAGCCTTACTTATTCTTAACTAAATTAACTTAAACAAACCTAATCTGAATTCAAATATGTTTAATTCAATTTAGGGCTATTGATAATTTAATTGAGGTGAATAATTTAACAGTAATTCGCGATTTTGAAAGAATTAGAGACTAATCAAGTGATAGTCAGAGTAATGATTTGGCTGTCGTGAGATTATCTGTCAAATTATTGCTGGTTAACTGATCACGGCTCAATAAATTACTTGTCTTTTTTAGAATAGCAGTGTTTACAATTTAAAAAAGTTCGTTTGTGAAAGATTTCATAACATATTTGTTGCCAATTGTTTTGAGATAATTCAATACATATAATTAGTTTTTGCCATAAATTAGATTTAATTTCCATTAGTGATCCATTTCCATTGTCTTTCATCAGTTTGATAGGAATAATGAAAAACTGAAGATAATACAATAAGTTTAACGAGTATCCCGAAGAAAATATAAAGCTATCATTTGATGGCATTAGAAATGCCTTAATAGTTACTCAAGATGATTAAGGGTATGAATTTAATAGATAAAAACAGTGTCATTTGTCAATATTAAAAATAAAGAAATTGAAAAGATAATGCAAATTTCATCGCAGTGAGTAGAAATGATCGAATATTGAATGATATGTGAATGAAATTATTCTTGAAAAGTTGTGTTACAATGAAGTTATTGATTTCAGGAGTGGTTTAGAACATGAGATCGCACGCATTATCTACGGAAATGTTCATTTTAGGATCCAAGAACTAGAGTCTTTTAGCATGTGGATGAGAAGGTTTATTTTAATGAATAAAACCACAATTGAATCATTATTTGATTTCCACACATGTTAGTTAACTAAGCGTGAGCTAAATCCGCAGTGGGTCTTTTGACTATTTGGAGTCAAACGAGCTGTATGTGTCTCTTTTGACTCCAAATGAAGTCAAAAGTGCTGTATATGTCTCTCTTTTGACTCCATAATTATAAAATAATAAAAAATAGTCTAAATTTAAACACAAAATATTTTTAATGAAAAGAATATGAAATAAATTAATATAATCTAGTATCTTTGGAAGATTGAAATATCAAAACTTAAATTCGGATCAAATAGAATTTTCTCTATGCCATAAATTTAGAATTATAAAGCTCTAATTGGAATAAAATTAGTAAAATTATAGTTTAAAGATGCAGAATAAATACAGAAATTATAGAAAAGATTCAGTGTAAGAGTGTTTAAGTCTACATCTGATATAAACCAGCATTTCTTACTTTTGAATGAGTTATGAAAGATGCCATTTCTAACAAAAAGCATACCTTTGAAATCAACCATAAATAACAATTCTCAATGTTTTAATATTAGAATGCATCGTTTGACACCTAAATATTTTTAATGACTAATAAAAACGATATTTTTTCTCAAAAAAATGTAAGGGTCTCCTCTTTGATATTTTTGATCCGTCATGAGACAAGCCAGAGGTGGTCACCCTAGTTACGACTCGAGAAATACAGGTTTATCCCTTACGAAGTAGTAAACCAAATAAAGACGGATATATCGAGAACTACTTGCGATAATTGATCAAGCGAGGTATCAAGATGCTACGTTCGATATTCTGAGTCCAATGATATATCACTTGACGGGGTCAGCCACTCCCGTCGGGAGATGATCAGAGGTAGCCAGATTCGGGTAAAATCAAATTTTTGACGTAATATATGAATAAAACATGGCATGTTATATATTATTCGACTCAGCACACTAAGTTCTATTAGGATTGATCATCAAAAGTATCTGCCCTTATTGAGTCCCATTTACCAATAAAAGTATCATATTGATAGCCTCTTGTTTTAGCTGCTGTTTTAGATTCTGATTTCGGTACATATAAGTCTTAGATATCTAAAAGTTTTTCGCATGAAATTGGCAAAGACTTCTTCGTAAGCTAAACATAAGCCGTTCAAATAATTAACTTAGTGAATATCAACATCAAATTTGAATAAATCTAATAAATATCGCACTAAGTAAATAAGGTGAGATATTTTCTTTTCAGTTTCAGTGAATTGAATTTTTCTGATATCTGAACAATATCCTAATTTATTTCTTATGGTTTCTGAAAAATTTTTCGTAAAATCATAGACTATAACAATGGTTATACCAAGGGGATAGAATAGTGGACTGTAATTTGTTCGAAATTGGCACTCATTGTTAAATGTTCACAAAAGCTCGCAAAACATATTTTTATTGACTAAAGTAGTTGTCAGAAAAAACATTTAAAAATTTGAAACTAGAGCTATGAAAAATTTGTGTAATAATAAATGAACGAATGAAATCACTTCATTTGACCAATTTTTTGAGTATTTCAAGATATATGAACATAACAATTTTGTTTGATTTCGAGTCATGTAACCCAAAGTTATAACAGTAAAACTTTCTTAAATAATATTGTGCACACACATTAGTTATAGGCATCTGAAGATTCTTCTGAAAATCGTGGTAAATATTCTTTGTTTTTCGTCATTTAATAATAATTTTGCTTTTATCTTGCTTAAAATAATAGAATTAATTCACTTTCTTTTGATATAATTCTAACTTTTCTTAACTTCATTAGTTAATTCCAGCTCTTAATAATATTGCAAATTCATAATCTCGATATGAAATTTGTCCCATGTCTTACAATTATCAACTTTAAGATTTCCTATAGTCAAACCAGAATTTTTAAACTATTCAGGAAAAAGATTATATTCAATATCATATTTATGTTCCGGAAAGAAGTTGATGAATAATCTGTGAATATTTGCGACTTTTATCACATCTATAGTGAGTCGGTCCACTCGGTAATGATTTAATAAAATCATTGATTCCTTCGTTAACAAAAAGTTTACGTGGTCTCGAATCCTATGATTTGTTGCTCAAATCCATATTAATAGATCTATTTTTCAATATTTTATGTCTTAAAACACTACTTTTTAGACCGAATGTGTGTAAAAAAGCTATTTGGCAAACTTTGATAAGAATAATATTTTCTTATAGTTTTGTGATAAACTCAAAAAATTCATAATATTCATACAAAGTAAAGAAAAAAGTTCTAAAAGTTTTAACACTTTAAAAGCGTTGCATTTAAAACTACTTCTCTAATAACACCATTAGTATAATGTGCAATAAGTTAAAATTAAAATCGTGTTTTCCCCAGATTTCGACTCAAATTTTTCTTTTTTTATCGTCATTGTTACCAACTAGTACGACGAACGATTTTAAGTAGAGATATTGCTCTGTGACCTTTGTAAATTGTAATATCTTTCGAATACAACAATTTTCTGATCTCCACTTAAAGTACTTTATTTCACAAAAACAATCATAATTAAGATTTTATTTTCTTGAAGGAATTATTTTTCTTGGACGCTATCAAATGCTATTTGCCTTTTAAAACATCATTCTTAACAATTTTTCTTTAAAAATTTTTCACTTTGAATATAAAATAATTTTTATGTCTTTTAAAAAATATTCTTTTTCTCTTAATTGATAAAAATCATTATTCATTTCACAAAAAGTTGATTATGATAAAGAATTTAAAGATATACATTTGTAATAATTATAATGAATGAATTTCAGTGTTAAATATTTCAAATTTATCTTGAACTTTTCTATAAGATTCTTAAAATTTGAAATTTTGTGTGTTATCTTAAATCATTAAAGAATTAACCTTTTGGAATACAAGTTTTGAACTCATTTCATTCACTTCCACACTCAAGAGCACAAAAAATAATTTCATTGAATTTTCAATGATCTTCTATTATAAACTTAATTTTAAAAATTAATATTTAAAATCCTGGATTGATTCCGTAGAAAATCTTACATGTTCTTGATAATAATGTTTTAAAGAATTATCTGCTGAAACTTTGATCAATATCGGGCTCTAATCGTTACCAGACCTTGCTTGTAAGTAAACCATTGAGAATGTGTAACAACTCTGTATATAAATGTGTTAACGTCCAAAAACTACTTCAATTTTTTTGCATACTTCTTCTAGTTACGATACTCAAATTGAATATCGTATTGTTATTTTTCTTCTGTTGAGCTTTTATTATTATGCGTTTCTGTTGCGCCATTAGTTTTGTTTTCATTAGTATTCTGTAGCCTAATAGAATTATCTTCGAACTTTGAAATGTAAAATGTAATCGTTAGTTCGTACGTAAATCACTTGTGAAATTACATTCAGAAAGTGAGACTATACAATGGAATGTTTTGATTGGAGTAATTTATACGTTACTTTAGAAAATCCAATTAAAACAAACAAAACAATTATTACTCTACTCATTACAATTATAGAAATAATGATCACTAAAAGTATAATTAATTTTGTGAAGTCAGGTTCTAATTGAACGTTTGCTTCTGCAAAAATAGTTGATCGAATAGATAATAAAAGTTAATTTAGTATTAGTATTCGACTTTAGTACTGAGTAAGGGTTGTAAATTTGCTAATCTCTGTCATTATATAAGTTTATGTTAGACCTCTATCAGTACAGTCTATACCAAATATGGTGAACCCTTTTATAGTGAAAACCGGTTTGTATGAAAAATCCTATAGTACTAATGAGTAGAATTAAACACTGATAAGACATTTGAAATATATAGAAAATCATCATCAAAGATATTCGTAAAGTTTTCTGCTAATTAGTTTAATTCAACTATTTTATCCTATATCATTTTAGATTGTGAAATATTGAAACTAGGCTTTACGCTTAATATTCTCAATAGCAATAAAAATAAATAGATAAATAATTGCTATTAATATCTACTTTGATCGATAAATGTAAAAGTAATTCCATTAAAGTAATAAATTAATTCAAATGGAAGTTTCACTTAATTATCAAACTTTAAATATTAGTCAAATAGTTATATATTCTAATCTATAATACAAGTATAAATACACAAAAAACCTTACGAAATGAGACCAAACTATCATTAGTTAAGGTTTTAAAATAGTAAAATGATGTTCTAAATATGGATCAAAATTTAGAGACTAGTGCAATTTTGAAATATAAAAAGCCATTAATAATGCCATTTCGTATAACTAGATATTTGTTCCTGTAATTAATTATGTTTACTCGTATTTTTTCATACAAAATCGAGATAATGTATGTTTGGAAATTTTCTTAGTTTGTAAGTACTACTCAAGTATCTGTTTATATTAGTGCCGTTGACTGAATTTAAGTAATAATTCTTCTTCATATAAAAATTCAAAAAAGGTAATTTCGATGTATAGGAATTTGTACATCTTGGTATGATCATACAAAAAATTTGCAGAATATATAATGAATTTTAATATAATCTTATTATTTTGAATCGCATTATTGTTGCGATTTAGTTGTAAGTACTATTCAGTGCTAATGATCAGCCTATTCAATAATATAACTGAAATGCATTGAAAAAAGTACCGAAATGCGAGGCAAGTTGCATTCTGACTCCATTAATCGAAAAATTGACCGCTACTCGGATTATGAACTATTAAATTATTATTTTAATTTTTACTTTTTTAAAATTTCTCTTTGATGCAATATCAACTTTGAGCAATAGAAAGCATGTACACCATTAGAGAAGAATATAACAGTGTCCCAAGACTTTTATTCTAAGTCTGCGCACAACTTTTAAACCTTGTTTCAAATTATACCAAAAAGATCAATATAAACTTTAAAACTCTTTAATTTTCTAAAGTGATTAATTTAGTTTCGAGAGAATTTATTTAACAAATTCGGTTGAATTGAAGAAATCATGACCAGAAACTTTAGAGATACATTATCATTATTCATGAACTGTAATATAAAACGATTTCAAATATTTAACTGATTCGTTACAAATCATAAGAATTTCAACAAAAGAAATCCGTGAATATAGATTAAGCTTTACGTGGCTTGAAAATATAAAACTCAAAATTTGTCTACAGGTCTAATTATCTAATTATCTATACAGAAAGTTAATAATTAAACGAAGGATGTTCCCGAAAATCAGTCAAAATTTAAGTATCCCGAAAATTCATTAACACGACTATATGCGATCTATAAATTTTAGCTTAAATTTCAATTGATTTAATAAGTAATATATAAGTCTTAATTTAATCATTATTAAGAAACATGACTGTTAAAAGCATGTTCAAAATTTTTAAGCATGTTAAAAGTAGTTTTAATATTAACAATATTTGATTGATATTCACACTGAAATCAATTTCTCTAGATATATAAGACTTATACTGTTCGTTTTCTGAATCTATTGAAATCTTCGTACTCAACTAAAGTATCATATTTTATTCTTATCAAAACTGAAAACATAGTCAGAGGGTCTATCTATCTAGGTTTAATGCTAAGAAGTTGTACTTTTCATTACTTTCAAAATGTTGAAACTATTTAAATTGTATTTTATTTTTTAAACATAATTACTGCACTATAAGATCTTTATATTAATATTTATCTTATTTAAATTGAAGTTCACGTTAAAAGATATTCTCATATTAATAAAAAGATTACAGATAAAATCCAAAGTTCATTCATTAAATCATTTAAAATTGTGATATAAATCATAATTTTTTCAAATTTTATACACAAAATATGAAGCCAAACCTAAAAGATTAGATATTTACCAATAATGCTTTTATAAAATTAATAGAGAGGAATAAAAGCTTAAATTTATGCTAAACTTTAATTCATGAGGTTATTAAATAATCGGAAGACATGCATAGACTTTTGGTGTTAGATTCAGATACTTATGCTGTTAAGAAAATTTAAATTTGATAAAATACTTGTACTTGCAGAGAATTTCGATTCTCTAAGCTTGAAAGTTAACGAAATTGAAATTGCATTTTAAAAATAGTTGACCGTAAACTGGACAAATTTGTTTAGGTAGGTTTAAGTTTATTTTGAACTAAGGACACAATTACCTCATAACTAGATTACAGTTTAATACTGGACGTGTGTTCAACCGATGCCCTGCATTTGGCTCCTCTACCTACAGGCCCGAGAATATCATGTTGGTTAGCCTTAAAACATTTATATACAAGAGAATAAATATTCAATAATTTTGTACACCAGATTATAATTCTACTAGAACTAAATGAAAAGATCATTGTTCATATTATAATACTTAATTGTGAGAATCATTCCGACAGATGAGACAGATTAAAATGAAAATTTTATTTATAATTAATTCTTTTGAAATTAATAGAAAAAATCGATTTTATTTTAAACCCTGTTAATATAGTAGAAAGTGAAATAGGTTATTAATTAAACTAGTTTTGAACAGTTTATGAGTGATAGTAAGATAATCAATATAATTTCATAAAAGTTTCTTCAAGTTGCTTAGCAATGAACATAAATTAATAGTAAACTATTCGCACAGTAGCTCATCTTTGAAATAAAAAATATTTCAATTTTTATGCGATTCTTTCTTGGTTCGTCGAACATGCCAACCAACATCGAAAACGATGAAAGTCAAGAATCGAATAATAAAATTAAAAATAATGAGTTAATCATAAGTGATATTGATCAACCTTTTTATAAATATGGTCTCATTCATAGAATTGATTTGAATCACTATTTAGGAGATGAGAGAAAGAAGAGATTTCAAAAAATCAAATGCAATGCTGTAATGATATGGTTATTCATTCACACTATCCGTTATATATTCTATTTAATAATCTCTAAAGATGGAAGAACTCCTGAGATATTCCTCGAAATTACTCAACATATGGGAGGAATACCACTCTTCAATATTATAACTATTTTACTGGGAGTCTTTTTATCGCTTGGAATTACTTTAATTTTCAATTATAGCTCTGATATGGAATGGCTGGAAGTGATCGAGATTCTGAAAGGAATTAAAACAATTAACAATAGTATTAGCTTTGATACAGACCTCACTAAGAAATTTATTGTGAAAATAATGTTCATGAGGAAAGTATTAGAAAAAGGGACTTTGATATCTTTATCTACTCTGACATTATTGTCTATATTGATGGTTCTCTCATTCGGTGACTGGTTTCGAATTATTAAGTTTGGAGCTTTAAGTGCATTATTGTATTTGTCAATGTGTTCTTGTACGTTTTTAATCCTAGTTTACGGCTTCTTCTATTTCTATATGATTTGTCAATATTGCACACTAAGATTCAAATCCTTCGATAAATTAATTTCTAATATAATTCATAAAATATTCTTTGAGTATAAAGTTTTGAATGAAATGATTGCAGAGCACAATCGTTTTTGTAATTCAGTTATAAGATATAACAAGTTTTGGAAGAATTACTATTTTATGTTGAATTATACTTTGATACCAATGAATCTAATGATTTTACAGCAAATTTTATTCGGAAGTCTACATTCGTTCGTCTTGTTGACATTTATACTTCATAATATCGGTCTACTATCTTTTCATTTAGTTTTCAACTTAATTGTTGCATCGGTCAACAAAGAATCGACAAAGTCATACAAGTATTTGCAAAAATTCAACATGGATACAATGGCTTTAATAAATACCAGACATAAACTCAAGGTAAACTTTGCTCAAAAATAAAACATTTGGAATTTTTGTATTATTTGCTCTGTATATATGTTCTAAATTTTAGTAACTTATATGTTTAAGGTCAAAATGCTTTCTTACTCTTAGAACGCTATTTTTTCAGTATTAGTTAGCTAAACTATGTATACTATATGTTATTTCCCTGTAGGTGGTCCTCAAGACAGATATTTTTGGTTCATGAAAGGTTTAATACCAATGATTTGATATACTGTGTATAATACTAATTTTCATGCACATCAACTGCAATTTAAAGTTGCATATTAACAAGTTTTTATCATCTATCACATACATAAAGTAACATTTTGGTCCAATAGTGGTTTGAGTCAACAGACCGACAATCAAAATTCTAACTGAGTGAATAAATATTCAAATTTAATTATTTTACCTTATCTCTAATTAAATCTTGGTGATTTTGGAATAAAGGCCTAGAAAACTCCAAATGAGTTGAGATTTGAAATAGAATTGAATATGAAAATACATGTTATTTGATGTAAACTCTGAATTTGATTTGAATTTACAATTAATTGAATTTAAATGAAAATTTTGTTTGAAAATGATTTGAATATAAAGATGTTTGCAGGAATTGTTCGCCCCAAACGAATCAGATGATTTATCTATTGATGCAAGGTTTGTCATTTAGAACTCAAAAATAGCAATGTTAGTCTATATAAGAAATCTTAACAGATTTAAGATTTCGAGTTTTGAAAGTGGAGGATGGAGTATTGGTTATTCTTTAATGAACTTCATAAATAGCTTCTAACTATCCACACTAATAAGTTTAGCACTGTTGTTAGGGGTTAGTTAGTAGGACTAAAAGTTATTATGGTCGGTAGGATCAGTAGAATTTGGTTAAATAAGGCTTGTAATAAGGTAAATAAGGTTATTAGGATTAGTATGGTTTGTAGGATTGGCAGGGTTAGTAAGGATAGTAAGGCTAATAATTCAAAATAATGAAACATAAAATAACGTTTAACTTGAAAAACATTTTTTTCAGCTAATAAATGCAATCGAAAGAGCCAGTCACACAAAACATTTGATAGGATTTTCGTGTGGAAATCAATTCGTTATCACTCCTGTTATAGCACTCAAAGTAAAAAATTATTTTATCATTTATATCTGATATAGTCTTTGATTTAATGTATTATTTTCTTAATATAGATGTTCGCAATGTTCTGTCGATACTTTCTATTGACACATAAATTTGCGGATTCAATGAAGTGATCATTTTGGTCATCAGAAGCCATGAGTGCTTATCTCAATATGTTTTAACTGCACGAAAGAGGTTCAAATCAATAATCACTCTTTCGAATTAAGACTTGAAACAAATTTATAAAACTTAGTTACAACAAATAGAATAAAGTTGACAAACTGTCACTTTGAAACTTTATGAATATTAAATTATATTAACTGGTTTTAAATTGAAATTATTTAAATCAACAAACAGATAATCTCTATTCATACCCCTAAGTTTTGACTAGAATCCTATTAAATCAGTCACTCCTCTCGCTTCAACTCCTTATGTTTCTCTCCTGTGATGATGAGAAGTATAATATCCAAAGAAACTAAAGATGAACTCTAGTCTATAAATTAATACTATATTCAACTGTGTAGTAAACTTCAATAAATTATTATTCAAGTCATATTGTTATCTAAAAATTGTGGGATAAAATCCATTTAGCCATTTGTTTTGTTATGCTGTAACACTCCTTTACATACTGTATATACTTTTATAGATTACAATATAATTGATTTGTGACATCCATACATGCTGGGAAGCCAACTCTTCAGTTTTTAGACAATGTCTCCAAATTTCAGAAGAGGCCTAAAGCTGGAGATTAAATGTTATCTTTTGATCCACCTTTTGATTTTTAACCTATTAGAAATTGTTGTCAAAAATTATCCTATGGTCTCCCTTTGGTGGCTTTTCTACAGCTTTCACTTGATGAAGTGTCGGTATCCCTAATCTATGCTTGCCTAATCTAGGTTTTATCATCTCTATTGGAATTGCCTTAATTGTGTCAGAAATCGCGTTCTTGAGTTCTTCAATAGTTGTGGGCTTATTCAAAATTTACCTTGTAACAGTGTTTGGACTGAGTGTCGAGTGGCGGCCAAATCGAGTCTTAAATGCTCTAGCAGTATTTTCAGGACTCGACCCGTTTTCATAATAAACACTAACAATAGCCACGCGTTCAACAAGTGAATATTTGCCAGTGGAGGCATCCATTCTTGTTGATGACTTGTACAAAATGATCATGATATATAAAACACCCCCCAGCTTTTATACTAAAAATATGTTTCAAGAATTTTCCAGAATTAACTCAGTTTTAAGTATGACTCAAATAGTTTCATCAGCCATATTCTTGTCATCCTGTATAATATGCTTCGTAATACGATTGTCATCAAAATACTATTTATTCTAAGCTTATAATTTTACTTAACTTAGGTGTGAACAAAATATTCAACACCGATTCCACACTCATTCTAGCCCAAATAATTTCCTATTTATACAAGTTATACTTACAAGTTGTCTTTTCAAGGAATTGCAATTTTACTTAAATTATATTGATTTCTAATTTTGGTTTAAAATATTGCTGAAAGCTACAATAATATGATAAAAAATGTCGAACAAGTCAAATATTAATAAATCATTTGAAGGTAAGTCGGTTTTAATAACTGGAGCAACGGGTTTGGTTGGAAAAATGATTCTGTATAAAATTGTTCATTCTGTCA
>JAEMBT020000001.1:6062219-6102219 GCA_018873245.2 Archegozetes longisetosus
AGAATTGTCTCCAATCACTTGTTTTCAATCTCTGGTTTCAAATTTCAAATTTATACACAAATAACGTTTATATCATTTAAGTCTAATATAGTTTAAATAGGAAAAATTGGTTGTTTTCAATTGAAATTTTTTTATATTGAACCTTGATATTTTTCGAATTTAAATAAATTATTTAACTTCGTCATCATTAAAGTTTGTGCACATAAAATTTTATCAGAATATGATTATCCAGTAAATTTTTATGATCATTTAATCAACGGTCTATAGTTAATTGGAAGATTGTATATTGTAGTAAAATTTTTATAATTTGTATGGCGCTAACACCCCTCCATGACCCAGCATTAGCCAGCTAATAAGACTTATAATTTCATAAAATCTATTATCAACTTTTGAATTTCCCGAAAAACTTATAACTTATAAAAGTTAAAACAATACATATATTTAATTTAAATAAGTAGGTTATTTTTCATTTCATTTTAGGCACGTTTTATATTTTGATGAAATTTTGATTAAATATTTAAATAACTATATAAATAAATAGCACATTTTATTTCAATAAACTAAGGCTTATGCAATAAGTAAATTTACATTTTTAGTTTTCTGAATAAAATGAGAAGTACAAAAAATTTTAATTTACTTATTGCACAAGCCTTAGTTATTTAAATATTTAATTAAAATTTCATCAAAATATAAAACGTGCCTAAAATGAAATGAAAAGTAACCTACTTATTTAAATTAAATATATGTATTGTTTTAACTTTTATAAGTTATAAGTTTTTCGGGAAATTCAAAAGTTGATATTAGATTTTATGAAATTATAAGTCTTATCAGGCTGGCTAATGCTTTCAATATTACACTCTTTTGACAACTATTATAAATTAATAAAAGAAATATTTAACAGATATTTTTCTACTTGTCATCTGTCATATCAATAAATTATTTTATCATTGCTCTCAAATATAGTGATTTCTTTAAACGGTAATTCACACGGTCTTTAGGTTATCTCAGATAAGATTTACCTCAGATAAGATTTTCTAATTCATATTATCGATTGCATTCATATCTACTGCGAAAGGCGTATCGCAAATACCTGGCAAATTATCTAAACATACCTTCAAAATCCGAGTTTTTAGTCTAGTCAGCAGACACATTAATTATAAATATTTATCATTTTCAGGTGTTGTAACTTCAGTTGTTTTCAGGTATCTCAATCAAATACTTTTTGTACGATAAGCTGAAGTTAAGTCTACTCGCTTTCTCAGAATAGAAGAGATTACTGCTGTTGGCTCAATCTACCTTTTCTGATATTCAAATGGTTAATGATATTTAGTCACTTTTCTGAAAGCCAGTTTCAACTCTGAAATCTACACAAATAAAATTATTTATTTAGAAAATGATATGTTAGAGAAAAAACTCACAATTTCTAACCTTATCTTCAGTACTAAACGTAACATTTGAAAATGCGCTGCTACTCTGTAATTAAATAAATGAACTGTTAGAAACTACTTATTAAGTTATAGTTTAGAGGTTTTAATACTCAAATTGGACTCTTGTGTCAAAATTGACAATTAAGAGACAATCTTTTCTTTGATTTGTTCAGAACCTTGCTCATAAGTTGCATCTAATTAATGTGTAATATTAAAGAAAAATCGCACTGAATATTCCAGTTTAGAAGTAAGCATACATCCCTATGCAATTAGAAGAGAGTAAATTTTAGCGAACAAATTTTTAATCGATATTTAGTGAAATTTTAAATTTCTAACGCTGTAAATTCAAAAAAGAACAATAAGTCATTAATTTAGTCATTTTTAAGATAATTTATTCAACTATTAGTAAGATGATCAATATTTTTCATATAAATATAATGTTTATCTTGAGTTGCTAAGTGATGATCATAACATGTTTATAAGTTATTCATACATTTATCTTATTTATGTAGTACAAAACCTGTAGAAATTATATTTATCAGACTTTCGCTTAGTTTTTCAGACATGTCAACTAATGTTGAAAATGATGAAAGTCAAGAATCTATCATTGAAGATAAAAATGTTTTAATAATAAATGATATTGATCTACCTCTTTATAAATATGGTTTAATTCATAGAATTGATTTAAATTATTATTTAGAGGATAAGAAAAAGAAAAGATTTCAAAAAATCAAATGCAATGCTGTAATGATATGGTTATTCATCCAGGTTATCCGTTATATATTCTATTGGATAATCTCTAAAAATGGAAGGATTCCTGATATATTTTTCGAAATTTCACAACATATGGGAGGAATATCACTTTTCAACATTATAATTATTTTGATGGCAGTCATTTTATCGTTTGGTATTGTTTTAATATTCAACTATAGCCCTCATATGGAATGGTTGGAAGTGATTGAGGTCGTGAAAGGAATGAAAATAATTAGCAATAGCATTAGCTTTGATGCAGACCTCACAAAGAAATTTATTGTGAAAATAGAATTCATGAGAAAAATATTGAAAAAAGGGATATTAATTTCTTGCACTACTCTCATATTGATGTCTACATTGATCGCCCTCTCATTTGGTGACTTGTTTCGGATTATTAAATTTGGAGCTTTAACTGCAATTTTGTATTTGTCAATGTGTTTTCACGTTTTATTTATCCTAGTTTATGGCTTCTTCTACTTCTATTTGGTCTGTCAGTATCTCAAATTAAGATTCAAATCCTTCGACAAATTCACTTCTAATATAACTCATAAAGTATTCTTCGAGTACAGAGTTTTGAATGAAATTATTGCAGAGCACAATCGTATTTGTAATTCAGTTACAAGTTATAATAAATTTTGGAAGAATTACTACTTTATGTTGAATTACACTTTGATACCAATTAATCTGATGTTTTTGCATCAAGTTATATTCGGAAATTTGCATACATTAATTTCATTGACATTCTTAATCCACAACATCTGTTTCTTATGTTTTCATTTAATCTTCAACATAAATATTGCATCGGTTAATAAAGAATCTACAAATTCATACAAGTATTTGCAAAAATTCAACTTGAATACAATGTCCTTATTGAATACCAAACATAAACTAAAGGTGAACTTTACTGAAAAAAGGATTAGAATTTCTATTTTTAATATGCGCATATAGTTTTATAATTATTTAGTTATATGTCTTAAATCAAAATTCTCTTTTACTCTTAACGCACCATTTTCTAATTCTTAGCTATGTAAATTATATATGAATGCCCCGATAATAAAAAAGCCTATCTCTTAAAGCATTGAATCGAGTAAAACGCACTTAAAGTTACGTTTCAAAAATGTTTACAAAAATCAAACTCATTGAAACTTGAATATGAAATTTATTATTTGTAACGTGTAATTAAACATATTCTAGGTCAGATTCATCACAATAATCTGATTCTTCAGAATTAAAATTAAATTGTGAGATAAAAAGTCAATATAAAATTTTCTATTTTTACATCCAAATAGTCTAATAATTAGTTAGAATAAGAGGAGTTCTCTTATTTGGCAAGCCATTAAATAAATGAATCAATTTATTATTGATTGAATTAAACATTTTAAATCCTAATAAAACACTTGATTAATGCTTTATTGATATAAATAAAAACTAAAGCTTTGATGTTATGTAATGATCATCAATATTGTACAGTTCATAATGAACATAACACAAATTGATTGCGCATTCTCTTAAAGTTAGATTTGATTAGCATTAAATTCTATTGTGATCAAGAGTTTTTTAAGCATGATTATTTATAAATTTTTTCCATTGAAACATATATTGAATTTTATTATATGAATAAAGTATGATGTGAGCTCAATGTTTAAAACAAAATCCGAAAAAGAAGTTAACTCGAGATAGGCTTTTTTATTATCGGGGCGTTCATATGATAGATGGCCCCTTCTGTAAGGCGGTCGTGAGAGAAATATACTTAGCCCATTAAAAGTCTGAGTTATTTGAAGATTTTTACTAATGAATTTTGCCCTTTTATTATTCATCTTGGTAAAATTTTGGCTTAATAAGCTGAAACCTTTGATAATCACTGGTATCAATGCATGCAACATAATGAATACCACTATTTTGAGTCACGTTAAGTTGGATTAGAGAGCGAATCATATAACCTTATTTGGGACTGAGCTAATTATCAAACATTATATTTCATCGGAACTTATCTAATTATGTCTATAAGTATTGTTCAACAAGAATTTAATCTCTGAACGAAGTTCTATTATTCTCACAGTATGTTATGTTTGGTTAGATAAGTTAGGCCTTGTCGAAAAAATTCTTTTACTCTTTGAGAGTAAGATAGAATTCTAATGTTTAAGAGATAACTGGATTGTATCCAAACCCCCCACCAAGAGTAAACTGTGCAATAACCTGATTTATTAATATTTAACTTGAAAAATATTTTCTAGTTACTCAATGCGATAGAAAGGGCCAGTGATACAAAGCATTTGATAGGCTTTTCCTGTGGAAATCAATTTGTTATAACACCTGTTATAGCATTCAAAGTAAGAATGATTTTTGATTTATATCTGATCTAACATTTGATTTAGTAGATTATTTTTACGAATATAGATGTTCGCAATATTCTGTCGGTTCATTCTGTTGACTTATAAGTTTGCGAATTTAATGAGATGACAGCTTTGATGATCGGAGTTCTCGACAAGTTTTAGCTTCACGAAAAAGAATCGAATCAATATTCATTCTCCTAAATTTGGATTTCTAAAAATCACTCTTAGATTTAAGATTGAAAAACTTTAAACTAGTACAAACAAGATACATTTTATTAAATGTTAAATGTGAAACTTTGTAAATATGAAATTTGTGTATAAATCAATAAACCTAATCATTACTTACTTGATCATCAAAATTATGTTCTAAATCGATGGTTTTCAAACAAGTTTATTCAAAGACCCATTTGTATTGTACATATGATGCATTGTATGCAGTAAAAACTTATAGCCTTATGCAAAGAAATGAGAAAATCGCGTTTAATGTAACGTTTGTTGAGTTATAGGGTTTATAGGTTTTTTTTATTTGAGAATATTGTGAAATAGAGAATGTTGTTAATAATTCGTATTTATATTGTGAGATGTAAAATTTATCTATATACGTTATCATTATTAACCAATAGACTAATTAAGAAATGTTTTATTATGTAACTAAAAGAAAATTTATTATACTGATAAAGTAATAGATAAAAAGTATAATTTATCAACAATAAGCTCTCTTTTGATTTTTTTACTTAAAAACATGTTTTTCTAAGAAAATATCGAGAATTATGTAAACTTTAGTTTAAAGAATAAGATTAGATATAATACAGAAAAGGTATATAAGGAGAGGAGGGAGAGTGTGGATGGGGATAGATGGTGTATATTAATATGTGTATAACATGTAATATTGAATATTTTAAATAAAGTTACATTAGTATCAATAGTGAAAATTGTGTTAATTCATCGATTCATGAATACATCGCGTATTATAAAAGTAAGTATGGAAGTTATAATTCAAAACACGAGTCCAGCCTGACTCTAACATGACCGAATTGAGATCTCACATTGAGGTCCCCGATCGCAATTTGTACAACTATTAAACAATAAAAACATAAGACAATATAAATTGTTTAATACAAATTCTAAAATTAATTAAAAAGGTCCCAAGTCACGAAATAAACGTGACAATATTTAAGGCTTGTGCAATAAGTAAATTTACATTTTTAGTTTTCTGAATAAAATGAAAAGTATAAAACATATTTAAATGAAAATTTGTTAAAAGAAAGAATATATATTGAAGTAAAATTTTATAATTTCTATGACGCTAACATCCCTCCTTGACCCACAGCTTTCAATTTAGTCTTAAGATCACGTATTAAGTTTTTATCACTTTCGGCGATTGTTTTAGAGATGCTTCTCCAGATTTGTTTAAAAGTTTTAGGCTTCTTTTGTCGGTATTTGTTGATTTTCTTACATTCTACCCAAAATTTCTGAATTGGTCGAGCTTGTGGACAGTTCGGAGCATTACTGTAGCGCTTTATGAATTCGATATTTTGAACTTCGAGCCAGTTTGTGATATCACCGTGATAATGAGCAGTTGCCATGTCTGGCCAGAAGATAACATCTGATCTTTTATGGTGCTTTTCAATGAAATATAAGTCTTTTCCTTAAATATTCCCCTAAATAGTCCTGTCCATTGATACCCCGATTGGAAATTATCACAAACTGGCTCGAAGTTCAAAATATCGAATTCATAAAGCGCTACAGTAATGCTCCGAACTGTCCACAAGCTCGACCAATTCAGAAATTTTGGGTAGAATGTAAGAAAATCAACAAATACCGACAAAAGAAACCTAAAACTTTTAAACAAATCTGGAGAAGCATCTCTAAAAAAATCGCCGAAAGTGATAAAAACTTAATACGTGATCTTAAGACTAAATTGAAAGCTGTGGGTCAAGGAAGGGTGCTAGCGTCATACAAATTATAAAATTTTACTTCAATATATATTCTTGCTTTTAACAAATTTTCATTTAAATATGTTTTATACTTTTCATTTTATTCAGAAAACTAAAAATGTAAATTTACTTATTGCACAAGCCTTAGTTTGTAGTTATTCATTTTAAGAGTATGACATTAGTCTACTTTTAGCTTAATAATAATGTAGAGGCAATATTTATTTCATCTTACTTCATAAAAAATTTTCATCTTTAATTAATGTCTATCAGTAATTTATAATAAAAGTTTCCAGTAAAGTATGCAATCCTTACGACAAAAAAATCCCATGGCATATTTTGAGAATTAATTTTTCCGACCTAAACCCGATTGAACACTCATGGGGGATAATAAAAAATATTGTCGTGAAAGAAGAACCAAAATAATTTTAACTGTGGGTCGCGAAAATAAACCAAATATGGGACAATTTATAATTAGAGGTATAGGAGTCATTTAACAAAAGTAAGAAAGAACGCATTAAAAAGTGTATAGCTGTAGAGGGAGATGGAATTAAATTGTCATTTCTATTTAGTTGTAATAGTTAGAATCAAATGCATTCATGTGATAAATTTCAGATCAAAATATTGCAATTTCCATTAAAGGCTTTACACTTACTTTTCTGGATTTTTTTGTCGCGAGGTATATAAAACTAAAAATATATTAGAATGCAAAGCACTCTATCGAGTTTAATCGGATTCTTAGACAGAGAAATACGTAAAAAAATTGAAACCTTACATTGAGGTTGCTGATTTCAACTTATTGGTCCCAGAAAACATGTCATATGAAAAACTACATAAACACATAAATCAAGTTTCATTTTTCGAAACGATCCATATCACAAAAATTAATATAACAATAAAATTCGAACAAATATAATAAATTCTCAATAATATAAATACTGTAAGCTTATAGTTAACTTAAACTTTTAAAATAGTAAAAATACTCATCAATGTATTAAACTTAGTAATTTAAACGCACTGCTACTAAAATGTTAACTGTATAGACAAATTAATGACTCAATGGGTTTGTAGTTCATGCGATTCATAAGGCTTTAATTATTTTTTTAAAAATGTATTACCGTCCTACCTAAATTCAATATTATTTATGGCTTATAGTCTTTATAAGTTTTTGGAAGATTCAAAAATTGATATTATAAAATTTAATGAAATTACAGGCCATATATGACAGACTAATGAGCTCAATATAATACGCTTTTGAGAACTATTAGGAATTTATAAGAAAAATATTTAACAAATACTTTTACATCTGTAATGTCAATAGCTGATGTAAGATATAATTGTCCTTAAATCATATAGGCTTCATTAACCAGTCGTTCACTGCCGCCCATGCAATTTTCCGACACTTTAGAGAAATTGTTTTATAACTCGCCATTTATATTAACGACTGCACTCACATCTACTCCGAAAGACATGTCATCAAAATCTGGAAAATCATATAAACCAATATTTCCGATATCCAAGCTTTCAGACCCATAGAATGACACATTGACTGAATATCCATCATTTTTAGATATTGTGATTTCAGTTATTTAAAGTATTTCAATTTATTATTTCTGTAAGATAAATTGGAATTGGCTTAGCTCACTTTCTCAAAAAGGAGAGACTCTGCTTTCTGTGGCTCAGTATCCTTCTTCTGACATTTAAATGGTTTTGAAGTATTGACACATTTCTAATTGCCCTATTAATTTTGTTATCATTAGTATTTTATAATCTACAGGTGTTAGTATTGCTGTAATCGTATCACGTTTCTTTGATTTTTCATTTTTTGCATTTGAAATACTGGATGTTAGCAGAATAGTCCGGACAATCATATCTCAAGATCGACAAAGAATTTAAACATGTTTATATTGTTTACTACGCATTGAAATAATATAAGAGATTTGTTATGAGACTCAATTTAAAATGATTTATGATCGAGCTATACATGAAATAAATGTCGAAAGAGCTGTCGCTTGTATAAAACACTTTCCACTGCGATAGATTTTGGTCAATCAGGCTTAGGGTGACCACTCGTCCCGTTTTTGAAGGGACAGTTCCGTCTTATTAAAGATAAAAGATGGGTCAAAAACTCTCGACGGGGCAATTAGTTGTCCCATTTTTCGACTTTCGTTTTGAAAATTGTGTTTAGAAAAATATTTCTAAGAGATTCAAGCATTGAATTTACTTTTCAAATGATAAGGGATTAAGAAACCCAATTTAATGTTTTGAACACTTATGGTTTAAAACCAAGAGTTGTTAAATTAATCTTTTCTGCCTTGACTTATATCTGATATAAACTAGTATTCCTTACTTTCGAATAACTTTTGAAAAATGCCTTTTCTAACAAAAAATATACTTTTGAAGTCGATCATGACTAACAATTATCAATGTTTTAATATTAGAATGTATTGTTTGACATATAAATATTTATGATGACTTATAAAGCGGCATTTTCCTTTTTAAAAATGTAAGGATCCCCCTTTGACATTTTTGACCCGTCATGAGACAAGCCAGAGGTGGTCACCCTATTGAAATTATTAACTAATTGTTTGTTTAAATAACAAAAAATAGGTTAAAAGTTAGATTTTGACTGAATGCTAATATATTTACTTAAAATTGATTCAATTTTGATTATAACCTATTTTTCTATTGATATTTTTCATAAAGTGTACTATCATTTCATACCATTGTTTTCTTTTCAATTATGATGTTTTCATAACAATTGAGCGCAAAAGTTTTTAAATTTTACTTTCCAAGACATTTTAATGTCAAGAGAAGACCCTTGTAAGGGATAACGCGCGCTATAAAAATTGAAGTTTGCTCTGCTTACCTCTTGTAGATTTTGGGTCTTCCACCAGTTGTCTTGACCACGACACTCCTTCTTACTTATGAGAGGCTTTATCTTGACAGAGAGTACACTCCTGGCACGCTACTCAATCAGGTATAACAGCTTTATTAATAACAAACACAACGTTTCTAAACAGTCTACAAGTTTTTATTGTTTGATAATTATAGAACCACTAAAACTTTTGTTATCAGCATAAATATCACTCAAATACAGGTTCTGGCTTTTACACATCGAACTTTCAGATCAAAAAACTCGAATTGACCTTTTCTCGACCTTATATATGGTCGAGAAAACTCCATTCACTTTCGTTCAGCTCCGGTTTTCTCAATCTCAGGTCCCTCGAGAGTAATCAAAAAATTGTTTGTTAGTTTGTTATGATACAAGGAAAGGATTCTTACAGTAAGAATCAAGGGTCAGCTGCAATCTATTTCTTAGAAATTAAAGTTCACATTTCAACCTTTAGTAAGAGGATTACAACGTAAGAGCAGAGAATCTTAACAGTGAGCTGAAAATAGTAAACATTTTAACACTAAGCAAATCCTTATTATAAACTTGAAAATAATTGAAATATGATGCGACAAAATGTTAAGCGGGTTTTGCGTTTCCTCTTGGGGCTATCATCTCCTTTACACCCTTCCCAGGATATTGAACAAATACCTAAAAACCGGGACTGTCCCGGAAAAAAGGACGGACGGTAACACTACTTTACACTCTTGATTTATTGATAAACCCATCAAAATATCTTTTCCTCACATAACATTAATAATGGGGCTCAAACTTTGATGTGATTTTTATTCATAATATAATCTTTATATTTAGAACTTACTAGAAATAACACGACGATATGCAAAGTTCGAGATGAATGCTCAGGTCTAATATTTTATGCAAACAGACTACTCATATTTCTTTCTGCACATAGAGTAAAATTTAATTTAAGTTTTAACGTTTGCTTGATTCAAAAATATCTACGAAGGCAGCTAAAATTATGCAAACTCAAGCAATTTTAAAATCGTACATATCGACCATCAAAAGCATATCCAAATTAATTGTTTAAAATGTTATTCACACTCTCAGTCATTAATAATCACTCTAAAAAAGGTGGTTGCAGCTGATCTCTTCTGGAGAATCATATTGAATCTGTCAGTACATATCAGGCCAAATTGTTAAATAACGACATAAAATTAGCAAAAATAAAATGTTTTCATGAAAAAACCATTTAAATAGTAATATATTCACTCCACGAGTATAACTTAAAGCTTATGCTCCAAAAGTAACGAATATATAACCCATTTCATTAACGTATGCCTATTCATAACATGCTGAGTCGATTTTGAATTCTTATTTATATTACATATGAATTTCAAATCTTTCTTACCATAAGAATTATCACCGAAGAAAACTAAAATAGTATTGAATTCAATAAAGTTATAAACACACATAAAATTTAATATCGAGATTACGAAGTGACAAACGAGAGACTATTCTCTAACTCTTGAATCCTGAGTTACGATTCAATATATGAATACACATCTCATCAAACTGATATAATTTTTTACCCAAGACTATTTTTTCATTTGTTTTAAAAATTTGCCAAAAAAAATTTAATTTAGTTTCATAACTAAAAGGCAGTACTATTTCTTCAGTTAGAAATGAGAGTTTTAAAATACTTTCTTTCACGTATAACTCATTAAAGTTTTTACTTTAGTAAGCTTTAATGCTTGATGACCTATTTATCGACAATCGAATATTTTTATCAACAAATTTTAAACTTTAATAATTCATTTGATTTGGTATACATTCGACTAATCAGATGTATTCTACAGGAAAGGTAACTTTACCTACAACTCTGTTTCTAATTAAAGTAATAGTATATAAACAGAAACTAAAATTAGGATCTAATTTATCCTAATCTTCAATTGATAAACTTCTTATATTCAATAAATCTCGCATACAATCACTAATAAGTTAATATTTAATAGATATTTACCATAAATCAGAAAATCTGGCTAAAAATTTACTTTAGCAATGATTCTCATAAAACGAAAGCCATTTTAATGGCTCACATAAACTATGTGAAATATTCTTAAAAACCTTCTTAATACTCAGAAAACAACTTTTTTAAGTTCAATTTCTTAGCTAAATTTACTGTCTAGCAAAAACTGTTTCTAATTGATCGAAAGGGTTAAATCAATTAATTGGATCTCTATTTATAGATACTACACTTATTTCCTCACTGTATGTAATATTTGATCCACCGTTGGGTTTCTTATGTTTAAGAATTTGAGGACCTATTATTTTTATTTAATTTAGTTGAACAATAGAGTCTGACTAATAAAGAAGTTTTGGAAATGTTTGACTCATATTTTAAGCTACATTTGTTTTTAAATCCAAATTAATGACAAAAAAGATAATTTTTTCTTCGATTTTTTTTCAAACTTTGTTCATAAGTTACATCGGATCAATGTGTAATACTGAAGGAAATAATGCACCGAGAATCTCAATCTAAAATTAAGTGGGACATCACAAAATAAATTTTAAAAAGTATAGTTAGTAAATACATTATTAATCAGTATTTTAATGGAATTTTTAAATTTAAATTCTGTAAATTCAATAGAGAAAAATAATAAGCCAATAAATTAGTTATTTTAGGATAAATTATTCAAATATTAATAAGATGATTATTATATCTCATATAAATATAATGTTTATTTAAAGTTGCTAAGGAATTATCATGATTTGCATATAAGTTATTCATATTTTTAGCTTATTTTTGTAGTAGAAAACATGTAGAAATTATATTTATCAGACTTTCGTTTAGTTTTTTAAACATGTCAACCAATGTTGAGAATGATGAACGTCAAGGATATATAAATGAAGTTAAAAATGATGTTTTAGTGATAAATGATATTGATCTACCTCTTTATAAATATGGTTTAATTCATAGAATTGATTTAAATTATTATTTAGAAGACGAGAGAAAGAAAAGATTTCAAAAAATCAAATGCAACGCTTTAATCATATGTTTATTCATTCACACTATCCGTTATTTATTCTATTGGATGATCTCTAAAAATGGAAGAGTTCCAGATATATTTTTCGAAATATCACAATATATGGGAGGAATATCACTTTTCAATATTATAATTATTTTGATGGCAGTCATTTTATCGTTTGGTATTGTTTTAATATTCAACTATAGCCCTCATATGGAATGGTTGGAAGTGATTGAGGTTGTGAAAGGAATGAAAATAATTAGCAATAGTATTAGCCATGATACAGACCTAAAGAAGAAATTTATTATGAAAATAAAGTTTACGAGAAAAGTATTAAAGATAGCAATTTTGTTTTCTTACACCACTATCACATTAATGTCTATATTATTGGCTCTTGCGTTTGGTGATTGGTTTCGAATTATTAAGTTTGGAATTTTAAGTTCAATTATATATTCATCTTTATCTTATTTAGTTGTTTTATTTTTAACTTATGGCCACTTCTATTTCTATATGGTTTGTCATTATTGTAGATTTAAATTCAAATCATTCGAAAAATTCATTTCTAATATTACTCACAAAGCATTCTTCGAGTATAAAGTTCTGAATGAAATTATTGCAGAACACAATCTTATCTGTAACACAATTATTAGTTATAACAAGTTTTGGAAGAATTATTATTTTGTGTTTAATTACACTTTGATACCAATTAATCTGATGCTTTTCCATCAAGTTATATTGTAATAACGTCTTAGTCTCCTAAATTAGACCTATACCAAAATACATTTGTAATAACCTATATCTTTAAAACTAATTTTCATAACTCACCGTATATGTCAACTTTTATTACTGATCTAAAGATTATCTTTTGTTTGTACAAAAGAAATCTTCACATGCTTGTCTCAACTGCATAAGTTATGAAGACAGCCGATAGTAAGCATATTTCAACTCTTAAAACCTACCTAAGTATGTCCTAGTTAAACAATCCTCCAATCTTAGCTAAATGCGCTATTAACCTTAAAAGGTTTAGCCTATCATTGTAAAACATTTTCTAATTTAACCCGCCTATTGTTCCTATAAAATGTCGTGTTTTTCTTAAATTTTTCGCTCTTTCTTCCAGTGTTAAAATCCTGTGAAATCTTATGTAATTTTATTATTGTGGTTATGTTAAATAAAGTGCTTATATTTTAAAATTTGATTTCGTACACGCTCCTATTAAAGATCCAGACTTTACAATTGGAGGCACCGCTGGGATAGGAGTTGAAGATGTATAGAAATCAATGTTGTTTGTATTGAAGTTATAAGTATATATGAAGTTGTCAATTCTTACCCTTTGTGTTTAAATTGTGTGGTCTGCACTGTGGTCGTAATCAGTGTCTGCAATTGGTCACCAGCATTGGCTTCGCGGTGGTTGCGTCGACTGAATCACAGAGGAGCAACACACAAATAAAGGAAAGAAACACTTCTTTGATTTTTTTAGTTTTATTAAAATGCCAATTAGAGGGCAATCCGAGTTATCCACTTCTAGTTCAGAAGTGACTGCTTTGACAGCTAAGGAACTTAAAGATATTGTATCAGATGTAGTCCGTATGTCAATGACTACATCTAGTAGCTTAAGATTAGAGCCTTTCACAGGTCGCGATACCCGAGAACTCGTAAAGTGGCTACGAGAATTCGAGTATCACGCAGATGCAAATAATTGGGATGATGCTGCTAAGTTGCGCAAATTTCCCACATATCTTAGAGATTATGGTCTACTGTGGTATGACCAGAATGTTAAGCGTGCAGGCGTAAATGCTCCAACAGATTGGAAAAGCCTCAAACATCTGATCACCACAGACTTACTTTCTACTAACCACAAAAGTTATTTACACAGCGAACTAAGACGTCGCAAGCAAGCCTTAGGCGAAAGTGTTTACAATTACATTCTTGCTAAACGAGATTTGTGTCTCGAATTAGATGATAGCATGAATGAAAGCGATATGATGGAGTACATGTATCAGGGAATGAAACCTGATATTGCAAAAGTGCTACGGTCTCATGCTCCTAAAACTATGAACGCATTCATAGATAGGGCAAAACAAATAGAACGTGGCATTGAAGAGTGCGAAACTTCTGGGATTTCCGAAAGTAGGTCGGAAACAGAGTTATCCACTTTAATGAAAAATTTTGGAGATATGGTAAGAAATCTCACTCATACTTTGAAAAATAATAGCCGTCAAAACAATGCCTCATACCAGTTAAACAGACAATATAATGGTCAAAATAGTTTTCGTCGTGGCAATCGAAACTGGGACAGGTATGAGACACGCGTAAGTCGCGATAGCAGATCTTTAAGCCCTAACTATAATAGAAATGGGTTTAACTCTCAAAATACAGAGTTCAGACGTTCTCTACCAAGAGACGATTTTAACTCGAGGAGAAACACAGCTCGAAACGAGTTAACTTTAATTTTGATGAAAAATTAACACAGAGTCGAAATACCGAAGGTAAAGGTATATGTTATAATTGTCAAGAACCTGGACATCATTTACGAAATTGTCCGCATAAACAAGGTAACCGATCAAGAGAAAACAGTCCTTATCGGTCTAAACAAAACAATGCAGGACTGAGTCACACTGTCCAGCAAGCTATACATCCCTACGTACCCAAGTGTAAAAACAAATTAATGTTTGTTTATGTAAAAATAAAAGGGTGTGAAATTTGTTCATTGGTTGATACGGGTTCAGAGAATACTATGATTTCTCATGATCTCGCATTAAAACTTGGTCTTAACATTGAAAAGTATACAGGTAGACCAATTACTGGAATTAACTCAAAGCCTGTAAAAATTAGCGGCCAAGTACAGCTCGATATTATCGTCTTTGATGATAAAAAGAGCGTTCTATACCTATAACTGCTGTTGTTGTTTTAAAATTTCACTTAGACCTATTGTTAGGATATGACTTTCATCGTGCATCTAAATCGGTGATCGATATCTATAATAATAATATTGTGTTTAATTCTGCAGCATTCAAGGAAAACGAAATGATTGATGTTAAAAGCCCAAAACCCCAAAAATATTAAACAAAATGCATGCGATAGAAAATATTGAAATACCAGCTAACGGAATGCAGGTTGTTAAGTGTGCGCCAAGCTATAAGAAAACCTTACTGAGTGCAAACTGCTATACGCAGTCAAATCCAACAATACTTTCTAAGCGCAAACTATATGTGAAAGAGCAAAATATTACCCTCAAAAACGGGATTGCTCGCGTTCCTGTAGTGAACCTTTCTGATGAACCTATAACTATATCTGCCGGTAGCATTGTAAGCGATTATGAGTTACCATCTATTTGTGCTGCTGCATTCTCAAAACCGGATTTCGATCCACTATTAAATGCGACTATGGCAGACATTATTCGAAAAGATAAACGTGCCTATTTGGTTTTCTGTCGAATCTTAGACAAGGCTGAAGAGAAGGCGGAGAGCATAATAACGGTTTTGAACCGCCTATGTAAATTTTGTCTCACCATTGGCTGTTTATCTGGAGAGCAATGCCCTAGAAGGCAGTCTTATCTAACCAACCACGGGAACTATAAAGATAAAGTCGTAAGTAAGTATACAAACGTTTTAATCCTGTGTGGTGAGTACACTCTTCTTTGCATGGATAATGAAGAAAGACTCAAAAAGAGGAACCTAAGCCTATAGAGCCTAATAAATCATTGGATGAATACTTTCTTACTAAAGACGATATTAAGAAATCTGCTGAATATCTATATAAGCAAATCTATGCACGGGCTGTAGACAGTAATGATCCTTTAAATGTAATTCATTTTATGAAAATCTTTGCAAATACTGCAACCATTACAAATGCTGTGACGAGACTACAACTTGCATATACGAGCCGATATGTGCCGAAAGCGCGAATTATCAAAAATCAAGGAATATGAAAAAAGGGAAATTGAAAACAAAATAACTGAATTTATAAACGAATGGCAAATTCCAAAGGAAGTTATCGATCGTTATCGCAACTCGATGAATACAAGAGGTCTTTATCATGATAATGCGAAGAGAACAATGAATTTTGCTAACCCCTCATTTGATCTTTCTGAATTACTGACTAACGATAAACTTGATGACACTCAAAACAATCATTTTGATAATGAGTTTGAAGATATAGAGTTACAAAGCCTCAGTAGCGACTCAATAACCAACCTTAACCTAGAAGCATTATATGAAGATATTGATATTTTGAGTTCTATGATGGATCCTCTTTTGTATGATGCAAATATAGCAGGAAGTGATTTCAATACAGAACAAAATGAGAAAGACGAGATCGCTAGAAATGTTGCTACAAGTAATGCTAACGAGCTAAGCTCTGAAAACTTATACGAATGTAGCAAAACTTTGAATAAAGAAAATTCAAATAAATATTCAGACTCATTACAAGAAGTTATGGACCATATTAATGATTTAAATTATCACTATGAGTGCAATGCAGGATTTTCTTATGATGCTGATTGTAGTAGTCCTATTGATTCTGGCGACAGTAGTCTCTCCAATTTTGATGATGAATTAGATGAGAACAATAAAGACTATCCAAAGACTATATATTCAAGGCAAGCTAATTATATCCAGAGGGGAAATGATTCTCTTATTGATGACATGAAGTTCGCGGCTGATCGATTTGAGTTATTGATAGCATTAGCTAAGCTAAAGACAAACGATATACTCAACATCTTTTATTATTTCGATCAACTTTGTATTCGATGTAATATATGTCATTTGAAACTAAATGGCGACATAGGAAAGAGTTGTGATCTTTCTAAGTATTCACGCTTTGAAAATACTAATAAACCTTATGCACAGTATGATCCATTTCGAGTATGGCGTGAAATGAACACCTTAGTGCATCAATTTATTGTTAGCGGTAACATTCCTTTGAATATCGTGGAATCTTATCGACACAACGGACCAATACGTGATTGTCCCTTATATACGTTGAAATGGGAAACGAAAGGTCGATGGTCACCCTCTGATGGAAGATGGGTAGACAATAAAACCGGAAGACCTATACAAATTTCTGTTGCTAGCGGCTTTATGGACACTGGTCCGAGATTGATGATATGATGCAGGATCAATTATCAGATTTAATGAATGAATTTGCAGATATGTTAGCTTTCGATCCAACAAATATCGGAACTTGCAAAATAATCAAACATAAAATTGATACTGAAGACCACCCACCAATACATCTAAATCCATACATATATGCTGCACCTCTTCGAGAGGAAATAAACCGACAAGTTCAAGAACTTCTCGATATGGGCATAATAGTACGGTCTAAGTCCCCTTGGAGTTCCCCAGTAGTTCTAGTTGATAAAAAGGACGGAACAAAACGCATGTGCGTCGATAATCGGAAGTTAAATAGTATAACTAAGAGTGATGTATACCCTCTTCCTTCAATAAGCGTTGCATTAAGCAGTTTACAAGGAGCAAAATATTTTTCATCATTCGATCTTAATTGTGGTTACCATCAAATAGAGATAGATAAAAAGGATTGTGAGAAGACTGCATTTATAACTCAAGACGGGTTATTTGAATATACAAAAATGAATTTCGGATTGAAGACTGCTCCGGCCTGTTTTGCACGAGCTATGGATATAACTCTAAGTAATTTGAAATATTCATCAGTCTTAGTTTACTTAGATGATATACTGGTATTCAGCAAAGACTTTTCAAGTCATCTTAAACACATCCGCGAAGTATTACAAAGACTTAAATCTGCTGGATTTACAATCAAACCAAATAAATGCTCTTTGGCCATGGAATCAGTTAAGTTTTTGGGACATGTTGTAGACTCAACTGGAATTCGAACAGATCCTGATAAAATAAAGGGAATAACAAATTTTCCTATACCAAAAACTTTAACTCAAGTACGAGGATTTATTGGTCGAGCATCTTATTATCGAAAGTTTATACCATATTTTTCTGAGGTCGCTGAACCATTGACTCGACTTACAAAGAAGCATATGAGGTTTCAATGGGGACCAGAACAAATGCAAGCTTTTACACAATTGAAAACTCTTCTAAGTAGTGAACCGGTTTTAACACATTTCGATAGTAAGAAACCTTTAGAGGTACGTTGTGATGCTAGCTTTATAGGAATAGGTGCTGAACTGGTTCAACTTGAAGAACTAGGTTGGAAACTAGTAGCAAATGCAAGTCGTTTGCTAAGTGAAGCAGAACGCAACTATTGCACCTCTGAGCGAGAATGTCTTGCTATTGTATATGCTACTGATAAATTTGCACCTTACATACATGGGTTGAAATTCACAGTAGTAACTGATCATTTAAGCCTAAAATGGTTAACAGAAAAGTCAACGCTCTCTCCTCGTTTAATACGATGGGCTTTACATCTTCAAAAATACGACTTTGATGTTGTATACCGCAGCGGTCGGTTAATGAAGGACGCTGATGCTCTAAGTAGGTGTCCTGTGGATCCTCCTGAAAATATAATTGAAAATACTGAAAGATATGCCATGGCTAGTATATCGCAATCAGAAGACGAGCAAGACGTGTCTTCTTATGTTTCACGTTTTAATATGATAAATATGTCTAAACTGCAAAGAGAGGATAAATTCTTCGGTACCATTATAAAATCACTTGAATCAGATGAATCGAGTTGTTATGAACCGGAGTATGTATTAAAAGATAATATACTTTTCTTTGTCGATCCTATTAGTCGGTTGCGAAGTAAACTGTTAATTTGTATACCTGAGTCACTCTTGCACGAGCTTCTCTATTCATTTCATGATGATTACATGTCAGCACACTTGGGTATCAATAAAACAAAGGCAAAAATTAAAGAACGATTTTTCTGGCCAAATATGGATCAAGATATTGAATACTATGTAAAATCATGCGTTGATTGTCAAACAAAGAAAGCACCGAACCTTCAAAAAGCAGGTTTATTGGTCCCAGTAAAAGTGGGAGGACCATTTGAAAAATGGGGAATTGACATTTTAGGACCATTTCCAGTCTCAGACAACGGAAATAATAACATAATAGTAGCAACTGAATATATGACGAAATTTGCTGAAACTAAGGCTGTGCCAAAAGCTGATAAATGGCAAGTCGCAAAGTTTATCGATGAGCAAATCATTTTCAAGCATGGAGCACCCTATAGTATTGTTACAGATCAAGGAAAAGTATTTTCGAGCAATTTGTGTAAACAAATTTATGAAAATCATGAAATCGCTCACATTCGCACTTCCAGTTATCACCCACAAGCAAATGGGCTTGTGGAACGCTTGAATAAAACGTTAGCAGAAATGATTTCTCATTATGTAGCAGACAAACAATCTGATTGGGATAAGTTTTTACTGCATGTAACTTTCGCTTATAACACAAGCGTTCAACAAAGTACACATTACTCTCCTTTCGTTCTAACTTACGCGAGAGAACCTATATTTCCAGCAGAGATAACAATGGGAAGACCGTCTTTGGGTGTTTCTGATGTTGATCAGTATGTTGCACTCAGAGACAAATATATCAAAAATGCGCGTGAATTAGCCCGTAAATATATAACGGACTCTCAAGTGCGAAATACAAAGCATTACAATAAACGACGAAGAGAAGTAACCTTCAAAATTGGACAATTGGTTCTAGTTTTTAACCCTCGTAGATATAAGGGTAAATCAGAAAAGCTTTTACATCAATTCTATGGACCGTATAAAATTCTTGACCAAATAGGTCCGGTCACTTATTCAGTCGAATCAATAAGAGATAAATATGAAACAATGAACGTACATGTTTCAAGGATGAAACCATTTTATGACAGAAAGAACTTTTTAACCCAACTGGATTCACATCATTTGAAATGGGGTCGGATGATGATGAACTATACCCTGAAGGGATAGATATGGATGAAGATTTAAATTTAAATGAAACATCGAGTACAATAAGAACAACGCCTGTGGAAAACAGCTTAATAGAGAAGGACCAAATCGAAAATAGTGAAACTGAAGAAGAAAGTCAAATCCTAGACTTATCTGATAATTATTCAGATGCAACAGAAATTGACGATCAATGGTTAAGCATAGATCGAGATCCTCTAATTATATTACCACGATTACAGGACATAAATACTGATATAACCGACAGACCTCTAAGAAGATCAGAACGTATAAGACGACCAGTCGATAGATTTGGTTTTGCAGCAACAAGTATACTGTTCTTAATGATGATTTTACTGTGTTCCTGTTTTGTAGAGTCTGCCTTGACTAAAATATCGCCAGTTTTGTGGCGTAAATCTGACAAACCTGTCATTGCTGGAATAAACCGAGTAATTATGAAAATTCATTATGACTCACCGTGTGTTGTATTTAGAAATCCCATATTTGAAATCAGTAATCAAACTGAGTTATTAAATTGGTGCAATAATGCTTATATTGAAGATTTTATAAGACCCGTAAAAGTTTCTGCAATAGTACACTCATCTCCAGTAAACAGGATTTAGTTGTTCACAGGGAGAAACGTTTTATTTTCGCCGCATTTTTATTAGCAGTAGTAGTTGTCACTTCAATCACTACCATAGGCGTCTCTACTGCATCACTAGTTCAAAGTTCCCGTACGGCTGAAGAGCTAGAAACAATTAAGAGAAAGCAAGAAGAGATGTTGATGGAGGCAGAATATTTCAAGCGAAATCAGATGAAAATCCAAAAGATACTTCAAACATTACAAAATGAAATAAGTGAAATAGGAGTAGCAGTACAAGATCTTACAGCTTCTTTCAGGACTTTGCAAGAAAATTTGCCGAAGGCAATGCATATAGTTGCAAATTTGGCATCAAAGTTCATGTTAACGAAGGATAGGTTAAAAGATATTTCACGAAAATGGAAAAATGGAATAGTGGATGAAAAATTATTTGAAATATTTAATATAACCCTTCCTTGTGATTGTCCGTTAAACTTAGCCAGAGCCAAGTCATGCACAATAGATGAAAGCCGTTCTCTTGTTTCAATGGAGTTTGAAGCTTACACTAAAAGGAAAGGAACAAATACAATGGAAGCTGATCCATTTGTCTTATACACTCAAAATAATGGTAAACTTTGTTCTGTCGAATATGTCGGACCAAAAATGGTAATTTATGACGCTGCTCGAGACTGTGTAACCGCATTGCATCAGATTACACAATCTTCACGAAACTTGATACTAATGCCGAGCTCAGCGACTTGTCAACGAAACCTTCCTGACACAATTTCCAAAAGTTCTGGAAAGTAACTACTTGTGAAGATCCTAAGATTGTAGTAGATGAAGAAATAATGCAAGTGAAAGTATCCGATAAACTGAATTATATTTACTGCAGCACACTTAAAATAAAGATCTATAATCGAACTTTGGAATGTCCTGATTTTGCTTTTGCTGTACCCACTAGTGTTCCGTTTAGCATTAATTCAATAACTTACGAGTCCTCTCTTGTAAATGTGCAAAATACTTTAAGTATGATGCCAGCTTGGGGTCAAAGAATCAATTTCCATCTTATGCCGTCTTTACACGAACTAAATCTAACGGAAATTGCAAAACAAAATAATGCAGAAATAAGTAAAATCCAGTTTTATAACCGTAAACCTTCCATTGAGATAAACAATCAATCAAGTACTTTCGTCTTTTATATCATAATCATTATCGTCCTTTTAATAGGATTAACTGTTTATTTTAAAAGAAAGCGTTCTAATTCAGCTGATATAGCTAACGTGCAAGCCATTGAACTTAAACGACGTGCTCGTAACTCTAATATTGTAACTGAAACTCAATCATTAGTTTCTGATGAGGAATCCGACGAAGAAGCTGATAATAAATCAAATATATCGCAGACAACAACCCCAACTCCTCTTCGGAAAACCAAGCGAGTTTTATTTTTAACAACGATAATCACTTTATCATTGACACCAGCTAACGCTTTTGATTATAAATATATGGTGATCTTCATAAAATTCCAGTCGCCATGCAATGAATTACTCCTGAATAACAAAACCATTCCGACACAAATTATATGGTGTCAAAATCAGTTTGAACTCTCTTTTATAAAACCTGTTAGCACGTTTTGTAAAATAGACAACGAGATTCTAGCAATACATAAACGACTATATTATGCAGAGTTTAACAGACAAAAGCGATCGTATAGTCCAAACAATCCAAACAATGAGCTAGACAATTACCTAGCAACTACAATAGTTTCGTCATTTGCTGTATTAAAAGACATAGTAAACACTATTGGAAGAAAATGGTCTCAAAATAAATTAGATTCAAGACTATTCGAAAACTCGCATTTCCAAATAAAATTTCCTTCGAACCTGTCGTTAGAAATGTTCAAACCACATTTGTGCATTGCAGACTTTCAATCAAACACAATTATCTTAACGCTGCATAAAAATTCTGAACCTATATGGTTAAAGAAATATGTTATTTCTTTCGGAGTTATAACTACTATTATTATTATACTTCTGATATGCAACGGAGTACTAAAACTTGTGAAGTTGCGCAGAAAAATGCACCAGAGTTATAAGGTGTTTTACGATAGAAAAGCCAATGATTCATCGGCGGAGATGGGTTTCCCCTTACCTCCATTTCCCCTATAGCTTTAAATTCGAATCAAACGAATTACCACAACTACATCACTTACTAGAGGTTTATGGTTAATGAACGATGTAGTTCAAAAAAAAAGGAAAAAAAAAAGTTAAAAAAAGTTTTTGAAAATAAGTATATTCCATTTTATAATTCAATTTATTTTGATTATCAAGTATGTATCCTTATTACATAAAAAAAAAAGTTACTAAAAAAAATAATGTTCAAAACAATCACCAACGTAGTAGATTTAATATGGTTTGTAGTCCGACCATTCAATCTCATTAAGAAAATCATAATTATCACCAACGTTAGCAATAAATCGAAGAGACCAAAGATAACAGTCGGTTGTGTCAACTTGACCCCCAAATCCAAGTTGTATAGGAGAAGAGGAATAAAGATCACATCTTAAATGTTGAACACGCCTGTTTATTAATCCATTCACCTCTGCTTCTTCTCGAACCAAAGGGTTGTATAGGAAGACTAAAAAAAAAATAAATAGTAATAATAATAATCGGGTTTTTTTAATGCGCTGAATAATTCAATCGATCCACTTACCCTTCCTTTTAGTTGCTTCTTTTCCCATAACTAAAACCGACAGAACATGTAGAAAGTCCCAACTGCCATGTCTCAACTTCGGAGCAAACACCAAACCTAGGACTGGTTTACCGGTCTGTAAAAGGCTCGAGAACTTCTTTCTCACAGCTGTCCGATTTCCGAAACCATACTTGCTGTATTTGCGCATCTTTTCACGTGTTTCTCGCTCCTCTTTTGGTGATGTCCAATTTTCACCCATTAAAAGTGGGCAAATTTCAACCGTAGAATTTAATTTTTGCCATTCCATGCATAGTTGAGCCCAGAAACGCATTTCCACCTCACAAGCAAGTAAACCTGCTAGACCATCTCTGCGAAATAAAGTCCGGTTAGGGTTAAAAAAAAATTTTTTACTAAGGAAAATATAATAGTAAACCTTTCAAATCCAAACCCTGGTATAAACCACTTGTTGTTCTCATAATAACTAAGCTGAGAATCCAAGACTTGATTAAATGGGCCATTCAGATGAAAAATGGATTTAGATGAAACCAAAGTACATAAACGAGCCGACTCCGGTGCGCCGGTGATCCTATATGTCTTTTCACCCTTCTTCTTATTTTCGTAAGCTTGAATTAAAGCATTACTCAAGTTTTTCCGAGGCTCCCACGTATCCCATTCAGAGCCAAAGCCACACCAGCGGATTTTGTACTTTGTGACACCTTTTCTTTTCCTTTCACCCAAAATCGCTTCAACAAAGTACTCGTATTGGTCTCTGGGTTGACGCTGATTTTCCTCGAAAACTTGTTTGTTTCTCTCAATCTACATGCAAAATGCATTAATGCATAAGTTTTGAAAGTCTTCGTGACTTACGTATTTTGCGCCGTTATCTGCTTTAGGGTATGTTTCTTTAACAAGGAGTGTAGTGATCTGTTCTTCTACTTGGGAAGTATTATCTATTGTACTAAACAAGTTATTCTCAGTCTCTTCTGTATGTTCACTAGAATCTACATTATTAAAAGATAAAAATTTTACTTTATTATATTAATTATACTTTACTAAATCATAAACTTAGCTTCTACCACAAGATGAACTCACCGTTATTTGTAGTTGATATTTCAATCGTCGCTTGAATTGGACCCATTGTTTCTATCAACTTTATTTTAATCCTATTATGAATTACAAAACAACATTTATTTAAATATACAATACGTAAATAATTCGGAAAAATAAAAAAAAAAAAAAAAAAATTTTTTTTGAAAATAATCATAATTAAATTTTCTATTAAATGTAAGTATAATGGGAATTAACTGTACTTTTGAATGGTTGCGTATATAATCATGCGCATTGCTAACAAGCTTACGTATAACTATATTTAAAAAAAAAAAAAAAAAAACTTTTTAAAAGTAACATAAAACGGGTAATCACTAATAAAAGTAATAGTAAATTAAAGTTACTAATTAAAAAGTTATATCAATATACTTAGCATATTTAGAAAAAAAAACCAAAAGATATTGACCAAACCTTAACCTTCTGTTGAACCTTTTGCCTACGCTGACCAGTTGAGGGAAAGTGTCTGACACAAATGACGACTAAAATAAATTTTAATTTTCAATATCGAATATCTTCTGAACCGCTTAAGAGCCAGAGATCGCTCTGCGCTTAATAAGTAAAGCATAAACTCAAATATTTTCTACAAAAATTTGATCGAGGGCGGCTCTATTAAAGTATTAAAAATTTTAATTTATTTATTAATAAGCATCAAAATCCACCATAGCGACATCTATCCCTCCTATTATGAACTATTCCACTGGAACTTGTGCTGAACTTAATGTAAACAAACTATAAGCATCGCTAACTTTCTACTTACTTTTTTTAACGCTATTTCCTATTATAAATAATTTTCAATATCGAATATCTTCTGAACCGTTTAAGAGCCAGAGATCACTCTGCGCTTAATAAGTAAAGCATAAACTCAAATATTTTCTACAAAAATTTGATCGAGGGCGGCTCTATTAAAGTATTAAAAATTTTAATTTATTTATTAATAAGCATCAAAATCCACCATAGCGACATCTATTATTCACAATTTGAACAAAACACAGTTACTTCATGCTAAACACGTATTATTTAAACTATAGGAAACTAAACTATATTTTACTATTTGTCTAACGACATTATTATTAAAATTCTTATAGTCGATATGTCAGATAGAATTCGAAGACATAGGCATAATGAAGTTTCAAGAACATTTACACCATATAGGAACCGAACAAGCTATACCGAGTTGGATGAACTTCGAGGAATCGCCGACAACATTAGGACCCAACTTTTATTCATAAACGAACTGTTAAATATGCAGAATCCGGATGAAGAACTAACGGGACAATTGGGTCGATCAAACACGGATATTGTCATCCATCTTACTACTAGCAGCACTATGATTAGGGATATTCGTTCCGCTATTTTAAACATTATCTTCAATAGACAACAAGCTTCTACCTCATCAACAACAGTTCAAAATGGTGTTCAGACTTCTATTCACCCTTTAAATAGCACAAATGGGTGCTATAATACCTCAAGCCTTACCTCACAGGCATACTATGGATATCATCGCTAATACCTCAAGTTTGATTTTTACACTATTCATTTTATATTATATTTTTTTACCTTGTTTTTTTAATTGGGCAAAGTTTATACGTGGCATAAATAATCCAGTATTAATATTTTAAAATATACATATAAAAATATGAATAATCACATAATTATTAAGAAAAAGATATATATATAATAACTAATGTATTCATTAAAAAAAAAAAAAAATATTTTACTAACTACCTCTTTATATGCCAAACTTATAATCTTAAATATCTATAAAAAAATTTTATTTTATATATAATTTTCTTTTGTTTTCACAAATAATGTCCAAATACTATAAACTAAATGCTATTATAATTTTAAATTGTTTTTTTGTTGCTTGTATTGTTAAATCTAATTATTTAATGTAAACCAATTACGCGTTACACAGAGTCGTGTAATCTAAGGTGGGGGTATTGTAATAACGTCTTAGTCTCCTAAATTAGACCTATACCAAAATACATTTGTAATAACCTATATCTTTAAAACTAATTTTCATAACTCACCGTATATGTCAACTTTTATTACTGATCTAAAGATTATCTTTTGTTTGTACAAAAGAAATCTTCACATGCTTGTCTCAACTGCATAAGTTATGAAGACAGCCGATAGTAAGCATATTTCAACTCTTAAAACCTACCTAAGTATGTCCTAGTTAAACAATCCTCCAATCTTAGCTAAATGCGCTATTAACCTTAAAAGGTTTAGCCTATCATTGTAAAACATTTTCTAATTTAACCCGCCTATTGTTCCTATAAAATGTCGTGTTTTTCTTAAATTTTTCGCTCTTTCTTCCAGTGTTAAAATCCTGTGAAATCTTATGTAATTTTATTATTGTGGTTATGTTAAATAAAGTGCTTATATTTTAAAATTTGATTTCGTACACGCTCCTATTAAAGATCCAGACTTTACAATATTCGGAAATTTGCATAAATTAATTTCATTGACATTCTTAATCCACAACATCTGTTTCTTATGTTTTCATTTAATTTTCAACATAAATATTGCATCGGTTAATAAAGAATCTACAAAGTCATACAAGTATTTGCAAAAATTCAACTTGAATACAATGTCCTTATTGAATACCAAACATAAACTAAAGGTAAACTTTATTGAAAAATAAAATATTTGAAATTTTGTATTTTTCATCCGAATATCAGGTCCAAGTATTAGTGAATTATATGTTCAAATTCAAAATGCTCTCTTACTCTTAGCAGATCATTTCCTTGATCTAAGCTATCTAACTTTTGTATACTACACGTTATTTCCTTAAAGGCTTTGTGTGATACAGATGTTTTTGATACATGAAAGATCTAACATCAACGATATGGTACACAATACTAATCTTCGTGCACAATAACAATTGTAATCTACAAAGAGTTTTATTTAAAAGTAGTGTTTTAAATGTCAAGGACAAGTTTGGATTGTAACTTGGAGGGTGTTTAAACTCAATACATTCCCCTTGAAGGTGCTTATATTGTATTTAATTATTAAATTATAATTACTTATAGTTTGGGAAATAATTTAATATCGCATTTTTCATAATTGATCTTATAGTAAAATCGAAGTTATAAAATATCATTTGATGCCATTATTGCCTTCCAAATCGGGTGAAACTTTTATCATAAATGGGATAGAGACTGAAGCTAATTTTGAGAAAGACTCAGAGTTCTTCTCGAACTTTAACATGTCAAACGGTTCAATAAAAGTTGAACCGTGTATATCTGAACTGAACTGTAATACGCATGTTAAAATATGCAAAAGAATTTCCATTCACAATTGGCATGCTTTAAATCATCGTTAATGGCTATAACGGTTGTTATCCTGATATTGCTTGAAGTGACTCTATCTATGCATTGTGATGGTAATTCTATAAGATTGACTTGATATATATATGTAATATTGAAGGTCTATTTTATTTTTGTTATAATTTGTAAATTTAAAAATTGAAAAAGTTGTTTAAATTATGTTGAACCGTTTGACATGTTAAAGTTCGAGAAGCACTCTGAATCTTTTTCAGAATTAGCTTTAGCCTCCATCCCATTTATGATAAAAGTTTCGTGCGATATAGAAAGAAATAAAGGGATCAAATGATATTTTCGAAATTTTGATTTTACCATAGGATCCATTATGAAAAATGTGACATTAAATTAATTACTTCCCAAACTATAATTAATTAAGACTTAATATTTGAATACAATATAGGTACCTCAAAGATGAATATATTAATGATGTCAAATCGCCCCGCCCCGCCCCGCCCCGCCCATTTACAACCTGAAGTTGGTCTTTGTCCTTTGAATACCTCCTAAAAGAATGCGAATCCTTTTTATTAGAAAGTGTAACCCTTAACAATTTGTTTAATATATCATTTAAAAATAAACAAAAAATTAATATGTTGTAAAAATGGCATAATTGAATGGTCTGCTAGTTCTCTGGACTTCATAGTTCTAGAATTTTTCCTTTGTGTCCACTCGAATGAAAGTTTTACTCGTGGTCCGAGAACCAAAGTGGAGCTGAATTTGAAAAAGTTACTTAGGATGTGATAACCAAGACTTGTCGTTCAATTCCCATGGGACTTGAGTTATGTTAGGTATTTGGGAAAAACAGATTAAACTCCAAAAAGAGTAAAAGAAAAAGATGAATAATTCCGGTACAAAGTTAAATAAAACTTGCTCGAAGTGTAAGAATATTTAACTCATCCTCCTCATGGTGTGCACTGGTAAAATCACAGGAGCTCTGACACCTTGGTGACCTTTCAGTTTAATTTTCAATTTGAAACCCATATCAAGCAAATTACTAAGAGCCATTCTTCGTAACAAAAAAACGAATTATTAAAAAATTTGCAGTCATTTGATAGTTGTTAAATTTTAAAACAACTTTTAAATGGAACACCCTATAAAGTAATTTGTCTTTATTCCTAATCTAGTTTCTAAGAAATTCGATCATTTGTCAGATAGCTAATTAATATTCTGGTACAATAGGCTGAAATCTTTAGTATACCCTGATGTAAACGTATACTAGTGAATGATGGTGGGTGTTTTAAGTTCAGTCAGTTATGTTAAGATGGATTGTAGAGCGAATCATATGGCTTAAATCAAGTCGGAGTTCCTTATCAAATATTATACTCAAATATATTATTATTCTATTGTGTTAATCATCATCTATATGTAGTATTCAACAAGTACTAAATCTGTATGAAGTTCTATGATCCACATGAGTTATGTATAATTAGCTTCATTTAGGCCTTGGAAAAAGAATGTTGTGTGCTTTAAGAGTAAGACAGGATTCTGGTGTTTTCGGTAACTCAATTTTACATTTACCTAAAATCCAGAGTAAATTATACAATGACAATAGTAGTTAAGCCTTCATAACAACTTAAATTACGAAAACGTTAAATTAATTCTGGAGTAAAATTTTACCCCACATTTTCCACGCTTTATATCTGTTCTAGGTTAGATCGAATGCTATCAGAATCAAGGTTAGCCCTTGCTTTTGAAGTTTTAATTTACTAATTAGTTAATTTCTAGGAATCATCTGCTACAGCATCATCAGCGGTTCAAATTGCTAGTAGCGACATTATAGCGCTGCGACACATATAGTAAACACGAAGCACTACGATGTTAAGAAGAATTTCTGTCCTTAGAGAGAAATGTTGCCAGAAAAAAATCTTTAGAAATAAAGTCATAAGTCTAGATTAATCAGGATTTTGGTTATTTAAAGTCAGATATATGACTGAGGAATAGCTAAATTTTCAAGAAATGGTGACATTTTGTTGATTTTAACGAGATTTTTAAAGTCAAACTTAGGAACATTTTACCCCACAGTTGTGACGAAGGGTTAATGTTTAACTTGAAAAATATTTTTCAGCTAATGAATGCAATCGAAAGAGCCAGCGATGCGAAACGTTTGATAGGCTTTTCGTGTGGAAATCAATTTGTTATCACTTCTGTTATAGCACTCAAAGTAAAAATTTACTTTCGATTTATACCTGATTTAGTCCTTGACTGAATATACAATTTTTCCTAATATAGATGTTCGCAATATTTTGTCGATTCGTTCTATTGACTTATAAACTGGGAAATTCAATGAATTTACAGCTTTGATGACCGGAGTTCTCTTCAAGCTTTATTAGATTATATGGAGTCTTTTATTTTTTCAATTTATCAAAACACTTTTAAATTATGTCGGTTTCAGATTTGTTTACTTATTGAATCGAAGCACTAAACTCAAGTGGTAATTTATCTTTAAAGTGTTGTATTTAAAAATTGTTAATTCATAGTGTCTTAAGTAGCCCCATGTCTACAGATGAAATCCACATTTGGCATTATATGCTTTGTGAGTTTAATAAAGGTGGTAAGGCCACAGAGAACGCGGGCAATATTTGTCATGTCTATGGAGACGTATTGGATTCCTTCAAATATCAGTATTGTTCCACAAATTGCGACGTTGAGAATGACCTTCATTCAGGAAGACCAACGGTCTGGGCTATGATGTCTTGAAGAAGGCTATTGAGGGGAACCCGCTTCTAACCACTTAAGAACTGGCCGCAAGATCCAATTGTTCAAATTCGACTGTTTACCAACATCTCCAAGAGCTCGTGAAGGTCAATAAACAAGGCGTTTGAGTTTCACACTAGCTTAAAATGACTTTTCAGATAACCTAATAGTTGCACGAATATAGTTCGAATCAATAAACAATCTTTTGGACTAGGATTTAATAATTTTCTCTTAGTTTTAAGATTGAACACTTTCAAATTAGTTCAAATAGGATAAAGTTAACAAGTCATGAAATATGATGCTTTTTGAATGTGAAATTTGTGTACAAATTAATAAAACTAATCAATAAGGATCTGATTATCAAAATTATTTTCTAAATCGGTTGTTTGCAAAAAAGAGTTTGTGTAAAGACCCACTTGTATTAAACTTAACACGCGGTTCTGGTAGAACATAATGTTAAGATTACAGATATCATTGCCACTATTAGACCGTCAAAAGTAGTTCAATACTTAGAATCTAAATTAAATTTTTTAAACTTTCAGACTTACTCTTTATAGCTAAAATTTTCAAAATTTAGTAATGGATCAACACAAAAGAATGGAATTAATCGTAAGACCAGATCGATACTGAATGGTATTAACAATAACTTGTAAATATTATGAAATCTAAAACCAGTTTATAAGTCTTGACAAAATATGAATTGTAGTGTAGAGACTCGCTTTCTGTCAGGTTATTAAGTTTTTCGTTCTTATATCTAAAAAGTTAACACGTACCAAAAAATAATAATCTGGAAACTTTTCAACATGTGCTAAAACCATAAACTTTATGGTTAATTAAATTTGAAAACTTTACAAATACCCATAGATCAAAAATATATTAAACTTTAAAATTTTAGCATGTGCTGATTAAACTGTTAAGTGAACAGAGAGAATAATGACTCGATGCATCTTTTGTTTTAGAGATCTCAAGTTTTTAATTATCCAAGAAATGTTTTAATTTAATTGGGTCGTTACAAATTTTTTGCTGGATTTTCTCATTTAGAATGCTTGATAGAGTTCTTTAGATAAAATATTTGAATTGAGAAACAGTTTTTGACAAACTTTACGATTGAAATATAGTGTAATTTTGAGCGCCTATATTGTAGAATTCACGAGAATATTTCAGAGACAATTCCCTATAAGTTTCTGAAGAATTTTCCGGATACTTTTTCATGAGAAAAATCCTTAAAAAACTCCGGATTTCTCTCAAAAATTCAGTGTATTTGCACGTATTTGAGAAATCTCCGAAGTAATTATAACTAAGAAATATTCCATCAAAAATATATTATGAACTTTTGGTAAGATAATAAAAAATATTTTTGTGAACATCTTCATTATAAAATAAATCAAAAATCCTCATCACAGCTTCAATTTATCTTAAGTACGAAATATTGATAAAATATTGTAGGAAATTTAATCATTAAGAACTCAATTAGAAAACTATTTTCTAGGAAAATATGTTTATTCAATAATAATTGAATTCGATCGATTCCTAGGATTCTGGAATGAGGGTGTTCCAATGGTTCCACCCCCATGTATAGTATATCGTTGGACTCAACTCAATAAACTGAGTTCATTGATACCATACTTGACCCAATCACGTGACGTATGACCTTTGACCTTGTATACCTGCCCCGTCTGCTCCATTCACACATAGCACATCGTTGAACTTAAATCTCTCGTAGTTTTGATAATTGAAAGAATATGGCATAGTTCTGGTGGGATGATTGAGTATCTCACCATTAAAGGACAAAATGAAGGCCGGACAGTGAATTTAACAGTGGTTATAGTGATTATTGGTGAATGGTGGTTAACCAGGGACCCGCTAGTAGACTCTGGGTGACTCAATCTCTGGAGGTAAGTCCGTTTTCCGTAAATTAAATGCCGATACCTACCTTGAATTGAGAAAGAGTTAGGTAAGGTAGCCAGCAGATTCCTCAGAGTTAACCATAATTTCCAGCTTTTATACATATTAACGTGTTTAGGAAAGCTTCTTTTCATCCCACGCGAGCTGGGGGGAATTATTGGAATAACAAGCTATGTCATACAAAGTACACTTCAACTTTTCTCACAAAATGCCGGGTATGGTTAACTCTGAGGAGTCTGGTGGCTACCTTACCAGTATAGGTTTAAGCTGTATTATAACCATTTATTGTAACCACAATAATATACACTTAGTATTAATTTTACACAATAGGTTATGAAAGAAAATTATAGTGGAAACAATAGACAAAATGCTTGCATCAATTTTTATAATGAGAATGGAATTTTAGAGCGGACGTTTGACCATTTGTGAGTAGGTTAGACTTTTTGAGAACATTTTTATTTCAATGTATACTCTCTAAAACATTGTAGAAATCCCAAGTCTTTTATTTGCATTTTAATCAATTTCATTCTGAATTTGCTGTTTGAACTGAAATAGTTACTGGGTTATTTATTAAGAATTTTCTACAACTATATTATAAGCTCGATTTCAGTGTCAGATAGTTCTAAATAAAAATCGAGTGCTCGAAAAGCTATGAAAGTAACGCTTGTGCTCCGAATCTGACTAAACTGTAAGAATGTCTTACACTCTTGATTTGTTCATAAATCCATCAAAATATCTTATCCTCACTATTAATCAATAATGGAGCCTAAACTTTTATGTGGTATTATTCATAACATAATTTTTTTATTTAGAATTTTCTAGAACTAACACAACGATATGCAATATTCGAGATATATACTATACTCTCATTTTGTATTTAACATGTTTCATATATTATGCAAGCAGTTAGACTACTCATATTCCTTTTCGCACATGAAATAACATTTAATTTATTATAATTTTTATTATTTGCTTAATTCAAAAATATCCATGAAAGTAACTAAAATTATACAAACTCACGCAATTTCATTATAACGATCTTGCTTATCGATTATCAAAACATATTAACATTAATTATTCAAAATATTATTCATACTATCAGCACCATTGCAATTAATGATCACTCTAAAATAACGGTTGGCAGCCGATCTCGTCTTGAGGGTCATATCGAATCTATGACAGTACAAAGCAGTCTAAATCGTTAAATAATAACATAAAATTAGCAAAAATAGTCTTTTTGAAAAATATTTAAATAGTAATATATTCATTCCACGATTATAACTTAAAGCTTATGCTCCAAAAGTAGTTTCCTTAACGAATATATAATCCTATTTCATTAACGTATGCCTCTTCAAAAGATTCTGAATCGATTTAAAATTCTTACCTATATTACATATGAATTTCAAAACTCTCTTTTCCATAAGAATTATCACTGTAGGAAACTAAAATAGTATTGAATTCAATAAAGTTATAAACACACATAAAATTTAATATCGAGATTACGAAGTGACAAACGAGAGACTATTCTCTAACTCTTGAATCCTGAGTTACGATTCAATGTATGAATTGTTTATACGCATCTCATCAAACTGATATAATTTTTTACCCAAGACTATTTTTTCATTTGTTTTAAAATTTTACCAAAAATCAGATTTAGTTTAGTTTCATATTTAAGAGCTACTACTTTTTTTCAATTATAAATGAGAATTTCAAAATATATATTTTCACATTTAACTCATTTGTTATGCAGATATAAATTTTATTACTTTAAATCAGTTTTTCATTCTTTTAAAAATAAGTTGTCAAACACTTATCTTTAAAAATGCTTTATATTTTATGTAATACTTTATATAATGCTTTCAAAGTTATCATTGTGTTAATGCTTGCAATAGATAGGGTGACCTCCTCTGGCTTGTCTCATGACGGGACAAAAAATATTAAAGGGGGATCCTTATACTTTTAAAAAGAAAAATGTCGCTTTTATTAGTCAATATTTATATGTCAAACAATACATCCAAATGTTAAAACATTAAAAATTACTAGTCATGGTTGATCTTAAAGATATAGCTTTTGTTAGAAAAGACATTTTTAAAAAGTTATTCCCTTCAAAAACGGGACGGATGGTCACCAGAGCAATAAAATGAAATGAATACTTTAAAAGAATCACAATTCAGATCTATTTTGTTTATATAAAATACATAACATAATAGATAGATGTATTTAACAAACTTGTGGAGAGAGTCTCTGGGCGGAGGCCTCGAGGAGAGGACCTCATAAGCCTCTGTGCGAAATTGGAAAAGTGTGAAAAATAAGTAAAAATCTTTTAAATTGTGAGAACCATTAAATATATTTATAACATATTTATTTGTCAAACAATGAAATTACACTTAGATTATATACTATATTTCAATATGTATTTTTATTAAATACCATTTGAAATATTTATAATTTTATAGGAAAATAAATGATTGCAATTAAAGTTTAATAATATTAAGAATTGAAAAAAATTTTGTTTCAGGATTCTAAGTAAACAACTATTATTAGTTCTTGTTATGCGTTTAGGCTTTTGGAGCTCGAGCCAGAACGGCATAATATATTAAATTCTCTATTTTAGTAATCTTTACAGCTTGATGACTTATTTGTTGACGATTAACTATTTTTATCAATAAATATTGAACTTTAACAATTCAATGAATTTGATATACAGTCGACTAACCAGATGTGTTCTGCATAAAACGTAACTTTACCTGCAACTCTCAGTTTTTGAGGGTAATTCATTCAAATTTAGTAAGAATATGAATATTTTTCATATAAAAGTAATGTTTATCTTGAGTTGCCAAGTGATGATCATAAGTTATGTGTAAGTTATTCATACTTTAAGCCTATTTATGTAGTAGAAAATATATAGAAATTTCATGTATATAGCTCTCGTTTAGTTCATCAAATATGTCAACCAATGTTGAGAACGATGAAAGTCAAGGATATATAAATGAAGTTAAAAATGATGTTTTAGTGATAAATGATATTGATCTACCCCTTTATAAATGTGGTTTCGTTCATAGAATTGATTTAAATTATTATTTAGAGGATGACAGAAAGAAAAAATTTTTAAAAATCAAATACAATGCTTTAATCATATGTTTATTCATTCACACTATCCGTTATATATTCAATTTGATATTTTCTAAAAATGGAACGATTCCTGATATATTTTTTGAAGTGTCACAATATATGGGTGGAATATTAATTTTCAATATTATAATTATTCTGATGGCAGCCATTTCATCATTTGGTATTATTCTGAATTTCAACTATAGCCCTCATATGGAATGGTTGGAAGTAATTAAGATTCTGAAAGGAGTGAAAATAAGTAACAATAGTATTAGCTATTATGCAGATCTAAAGAAGAAATTTATTGCGACAGTAAAATTCAGAAGAAAATTATTAAAGATAGCGATTTTATTTTCCTACACCACTGTCACATTAATGTCTATATTATTGGCTCTCTCGTTTGGTGATTGGTTTCGAATTATTAAGTTTGGAATTTTAAGTTCAATTTTATTTTTATCTTTAGCCTATTCAGTTGTTTTAGTTCTAACTTATGGCCATTTCTATTTCTATATAGTCTGTCATTATTGTAGATTTAAATTTAAATCACTCGACAAATTCATTTCTAATATTACTCACAAAGCATTCTTCGAGTATAGAGTTCTGAATGAAATTATTGCAGAACACAATCTTATCTGTAACACAATTATTAGTTATAACCTAAGACACTTTTATTATTTGAGAAAGTAGGGGTCAAATTATTTGAGTAACTATTTGAGAAAATTGGTCTAATTATTTGAGTATTTGTTAAAATTATTTGACAAATTTTCACATCTAAACCTATTATTCAAGAAGTTCATGTCATAAAATTGTAGTTTAAATAATTACTGCAATAAATAGGCCGAAGATTTTCTAATTTAAACATTTTAATAAATTGAATTTGATAACTTACAGAAGAGTTTACATGCAATTATAATAGAGAGAAGTTAAATACTTCAAACTTTCTTCAGAGAGATTATATCTTTTATCACTGAGAATATTGTTGTAACAACTGAACGATCGTTCAATCTCAGCACTAGAAATAGGAACAAATAAGTATTTAAAAACAATCGGTGCCATCAATTTCCATTTCTTGAAGTTAGATTTCCAAAAATTCGGAATATAAACGTTGGTTTTAATATTTTCTGGCTTTTCGTATTCTTTAACATAATTAATATATGACTTGAATTCAGAAGAGAGCTGTGAAACCTTCAATAAATCACCAGAATTTATCAAATTATTCATTTCAAGTATTGATACTAACTCTTTAATCAACTCATCAACAGATCGTGTATTGTTCTTAGCCCTCTGAGGATCAAATATTTCCATAGTTTTTAGAAAACCCATAGCTGGCTCTTTACCAAAATCAAAATATAACTCCAATTTAAGTAAAGTTTGGTTAAGACAATCGATTACCGATTGTTTGAAACGCGAAAAGTCATATTCATTCAGCTCTTTTCTATAAATATCGAGGTAATCATTTACATCAACGTTAGCATACATTTCACGAAAAATTGCCATTAAGTCTGAACAATATTTAAAGATGTTGGTTGTCATTATGTCTTGCCTCTGAGTGGACAGAACTGCATCAATAATCGGCTGAGAAATACTTTTAATGAACTTAATTTGTTCGTACAAAATAGGATTTTCTATCATTCTTCTCAATATTGGTATTAATGGAGAACTGATTTTAGCATTTGTTAAATTTCTGATCAAATCACCGTAAAATTTAAATAAATTTTCATGAATAGCGATAGCTTCAAGCCACGAGTTCCATCTGGTAATGGAAGTCTTAGGAATAGATTTACCACAAGTTTCAAAATATATTTTACACCTGAATCTCGATTTCTTGAAAAAGATTTCATTTTTGCCATGAATTCATCCACTTCAATAAAACTATATCTAAAGGTTTCTGCGACCAAATTAAAAATATGTGAATGACATGTGATGTGTATTGAGTTAGGCCAAAGAACTTTAAATGTTTTAAATGCTTTCATCATATAGCTGGCATTATCACTAACAAATGCTGTGATTTTATCGAAATCTAATCCTGAATTTGCTATAACTTTATTAGTTTCGCGAATAATCGCATCGCTATCAACTGTTGTGTTCAAGAATAAAGTATTAATAAGAATTGACTTAAGGCGAAAATCATTGTTCAACGGAAAATCAATCGCTGATGGAGTAATCAATATATTAGTAACTGCTCGATATTTCTTGTCTTGTGTTTCGTCGACAATGACTGAAAACCCATCGACTTTACTCAATGATTCGATGATATCCTTTTGTTTATTTGCATAAACTTTTGGTATTCGTTTTCTCAAACAGTCGGCTAACGGAATCTGATTTCCGAATTTGCAATACTTTGTGAAGAAAGCTCTGAATTCTTGATTATTAGTTTTTTAATAGGAATATTAGTTGAGGTCAACATTAAAACCAAATCGTTGAGAAACATTTCTTTTTCATTTTGCTTCTCAAAGCTGTTAACAATTTTCAATTGATTTGAATTGTTTTTGATATACTTCTTATGCCTATTAGAGTTCAGGTGAAAATCGATGACATTTTTATGCTTGAAGTTAACAAAAACATTACATATATTGCAATACATTTTGTCATCTTTGACAATAAATGGCTCTTTATATTCATTAACTCTCATTTGGACAGTTATTTTGTTTTCCTTTTTAAACCTTTTGCTGATTATCTTTCTTTGAGTTTTTCGGCGTTTTGATTCATTTGAACTCGAATATTCGCTTTCTGTTAAATCAATAAAACTATTCATTTGGGAATCATTCGGAATAACTACTTCTTCAGAGTCTATAATAGTATTTTCAGACATTTGTCTCTCTTTTTGAATATCATTCGCTAAATTTTGCATATATTGAACATCAATTGTGGTCTCATTTAGTTCAACGCATTCATTACCAAAACAAAGATTGTCCTCTATTTCAGACATCTTCTGTTTAGAAAATATTTTTTTATTAGTTATTTATAATTGAAGTATCGGTTAAACTTACTTTCTATTCGCCAAAACTAATAAGCGTTTGATGTTTGATGACAATTATATTTAAATAAATTAAATCACGACTATTACACATAATCATTACACACAATCATCATAATATCAAAATACAATTTATAAAATGCGTGTTCATTTCATTCATTGTGTTTACTATTCAAAGCACCTAATTATGTATTATTTTAGATATTTTATGTTTTGGTGCATGAATTATAGCTTTTAAAAGTATTGATTAATCGAAAGTTTGTTTCTGAAAAGTATTTCTAATTTTTACGGTTTTGAAAAAGTTATTCGAGAAAAGTAGAAAATTATTTGATATTATTTCAAAATGTTTGATCAAATAATTTATTTAAAATAATTTGATAAAAATAAAATTATTTGAAATTATTTGATTAAATAATGAAAGTGTCTTAGGTTATAACAAGTTTTGGAAGAATTATTATTTTGTGTTTAATTACACTTTGATACTACATAATCTTATGTTTTTGCATCAAGTTATATTCGGAAATTTGCATAAATTAATTTCATTGACATTCTTAATCCACAACATCTGTTTCTTATGTTTTCATTTAATTTTCAACATAAATATTGCATCGGTTAATAAAGAATCTACAAAGTCATACAAGTATTTGCAAAAATTCAACTTGAATACAATGTCCTTATTGAATACCAAACATAAACTAAAGGTAAACTTTATTGAAAAAATAAAATATTTGAAACTTTTTATTTTTTGATCTGCATATGTGGTCCAAGTATTAGTGAGTTATATGTTCAAATTCTAAATGCTCTCTTACTCTTAGAGGATCATTTCCTTGATCTAAGCTATCTAACTTTTGTATACTACACGTTATTTCCTTAAAGGCTGTGTGTGAGACAGATATTTTTGTTACATGAAAGGTCTAACATCAACGATATGGTACACAATACTAATCTTCGTGCACAATAACAATTGTAATCTACAAAGAGTTTCATTTAAAAGTGGTTTTTAAAATTTGAATGTCTCCTAAACGAGTGTGAATTCTCTCAAAATTATTTGTTAGAAATTGTGACTCTTACCAATTTGCTTAATATGTCATTTTAAAGAAACAAAAATTGATATGTTGCAAGAAGAGGTACAATCGGATGGTCTGTTGGGTCGCCGGATCTCATGTCGTAAACATTTCATTTGGGGCTACTTGAAGTTTTTACCAGTGGTCCGTGAGCCAAAGAGGAACTGAATTTAATAAAGTTCCTTAGGATATGATAACCAAGGCTTGTCGATCGGTTCCCATGACTTTAGTTGTGTCAGGTTTTAAAAGAAAAGACTAAACTCCAAAAGGGCAAAGAGTAAGGCGAGTAGGTCCGGTACAAAGTTAAAAACAGCTTACTCGAGGTGTAAAAATTTAACTCACCCT